>JAGXOD010000143.1:2500-50000 GCA_020368025.1 Brachyhypopomus occidentalis
CGTACGGGCCATCTACTCCTTTTTCTTTCACTTTTGGTTTAAACTGAAGCGCGTTACACCGAAACGTGTGACCACCCACTTCTGTAACGGTTGTTGTACGTCTTTTGTAAGTGTTGTGCAGAAGGAAAAGTGCTATCACAGAACAGTCACATATTCTGATAACTGCACATAGGACCAAGTGTCACGCCGCTTTGATGCAGTAATTCGTGCAAAAGGAGCCCCGACCAAATATTGATGTATTTACTGTACATACTTTTCAGTAGGTCAACATTTCTGAATTAAAAATAATTTTTTTGAGTTGGTCTTGTATAATATTCTAATTTTCTGAGATTTTGGGTTTTCATTGGCTGTAAGCCATAATCATCAACATTACCAGAAATAAACATTTGAAATAGATCACTCTGTTTGTCATGAATCTATATAAAATATGCGTTTCACTTTTTGTATTGAATTACTGAAATAAGTGTCCACTTTGTGGTGGACTGGCGAAAACAATCTTTATAGTGCTACGTTTAATGGGAATGTTCAGCTTTGGAGGGGTGTTGTCCTTGTTATTTCCTTCATTAATGTTGGATGTTATGACATAAGTGACAGAGCTTTTGTCATCATTGTGTTGTCATGGCACAGCCCCTGACTCCGCCCTCTGGGCATGTCTACGTTCATCTGTATTTGGCCTGTTTCTATCTTGTTGGTGTGGCAACCGGGGAATCCGTTTGTGTACCTGTGTCTGTCCCTGTATGTTTGTCTGTCTGTGTTCCTCTCCTTTGTCTCCTTTTGTACCTGTTATTAATGTGTCTGTGTGTGTGTGTGTGTGTGTGTGTGTGTCTGGCACGATTTTTCGAGCTGGCCGGCCTTTTGTTGAGGGTCTGTCATTGACTGCATGTCTAAAGCAAGTTGTTGAAACAACTTTGCAGAATCTTCGCTGATTCACTTTTCAAAATCAGTTCAACGGTGAATCAACCTTGACCCCGTTGATGTTGACTCAACGGTGAATGAATGTTGACGGTGATTGAACATTGAAATGCCAGGTGGAATGGTTTCAACAAGACCTGAGAACATTTACAAGGGGCGGTGTTACAGGACACTAGGCAGGACGTAAACAGAAGCACATGGAATAAGAAAACAAAGACATGACAGACAGATGTGAGGCAGACACGGACATGACAGATGCTGCCTACGTAGCATCAGTCCTTTAACTGAGGCTCTGTCTGAAATGCCGTACTTCCCTCCTATACAGTACACCAAAGCAGTATGCGATAAAGGGTAGTATGTCTGAATACATAGTATGCGTTAAACAGTAAGCGAAAAGTACCCGGATGACTTACTGAATCAGGAGCCACACACTCCTAGGACACAATGTCCTATCCCATAATTCAACTGGAGCATTTAACTATGATCGTGTGACAACATATGTCATATGACGTAGGTAAAATGGTGGACGTTGTATGTCCGAGGTTGTAGCATACTGACCAGTCGACTACTGAAATAACGTACTGCTTTAACGGTTGAGCAGAATGTAGTGCATTGCCATCTAGTCCGTATTGCTTAAGTACGACATTTCGGATTGAGCCTGTGACACAACTAGTGTGTGCATGCATGTGTGAGGGTGTGTCCACTCTGGATAGGGTAAATGCAGAAAGGAATTTTCCTAATTTGATCAGTACCAGTGTGCAAACACAATGCATTCAGACAATGATGTAGCCTATACATGTATAATTATGTTCATAACAGCGTTTTGCACCTTGCATTGTTGCAAGATATCTACATTCACCTCACAGTATGTTTCTTGAAAATGTTTCTCGAAAACGTTACTGCATAACGTTCTGTACGTTATGTTTACTGACATTGCGACACAGCGCCCCCTAAAGTTCACTAAATTCGAAGGTGGCTGATTTTTTCTAACACCTGCGCGCATCACTTTTGTTTTCTCTTCCTGTTAAGATAACTTACATGTCCATCTTTAAGGCTGATTGCACCTTAGCTGAGCTCTCCCGTGTTTGGCAGATACGCAGAGATTTAACAAACATTGTTTAACCTTTAGATTAAACAAACATGGAGACAGCGCTATTCTTGTTGATGATACAACTTTTTCTGCCGTTTGTTGTCTGTTCGAATGATAATGGTAAGAAAATGTAACTGTTTTTAAATTAACAGCGGTAAGTATATGTAGCTAAATGTTATTAAAATGTCGCTGCCTCCTCGTTTCACAACAACACAGAACTGACAAGTGAACGTGACACTAACAGCCAGCTAGCTTGATCAAATTAAAACGTCATTTGTTTACAGCGATGCGACATTATTATTATTATTATGAATTGGTGATAAAGATGTTAATGCACATCTCACATCTTCCCTATTGAAGATGCGGTCCTGTTCCGTGATGTCCATGTGGTTACGCTGCACCGGGGGCTGTACACCACTGCGCGCCGCACCAGTCCGATCCCGCAGCTCCAGTGCGTCGGGGGCTCAGCGGGCTGCGATGTTTTAGTTCTGAATGCCGTCCAGTGTCAGAACAAAGGATGGGACGGCGTGGACGTGCAGGTATGCCACGGGTAGTCACACTGAGATTAAAATCTCTTTTACAAGTGATCTAAATAACATCAAAGAAGTAATACACATATGCATGCATACAAACACACTAACACGTACAGCCATATAGTAAATTATGACAATTGATTTAAATTCCTTCAGTGAAATAAACTGCTCCAATTTAAAATGCTTCTGAAGATCATTCCATGTTGAGGGAGCATTAACACTGAACAATTTCTTTCCAAATTCAGACCGAACAGCAGGAATATCCAGTGTTATATAGTTACTGGATTATATTACTGTAAATTATATAAAGAGCTGGTTCTTGTCAAAAATTCAGACAAGTATGAAGGTAGCTGACCAATAATTCCTTTATACACGAAAACAACTCAGTGTATTTGTGTCGTTTTTCTTGTTGGATCATATTGAAATATTGCATTATATTCTATATTGTTAAATGGAATAGGATCAGGTCTCTCTGTTTTGTCTGTGATGTAATAAAAAGGTTATTTGAAGGTATAAAATTTGAGCACTGAATAAGAAATAAGAGTCCTGTGTAGAGGTCTGTGTAGGGGACTGTGTAAAGGTCTGTGTTGGGGCTTGTGTAGAGGTCTGTGTTGGGGATTATGTAAAGGTCTGTGTAGGGGACTGTGTAGAGGTCTGTGTAGGGGACTGTGTAGGGGTCTGTGTAGAGGTCTGTGTAGGGAACTATGTAAAGGTCTGTGTAGGGGACTGTGTAGAGGTCTGTGTAGGGGACTGTGTAGGGGTCTGTGTAGAGGTCTGTGTAGGGGATTATGTAAAGGTCTGTGTAGGGGACTGTGTAGAGGTCTGTGTAGGAGACTGTGTAAAGGTCTGTGTAGGGGACTGTGTAGAGGTCTGTGTAGGGGACTGTGTAAAGGTCTGTGTAGGGTCTTGTGTAGAGGTCTGTGTAGGGGACTGTGCAGGGGCTTGTGTAGAGGTCTGTGTAGGGAACTATGTAAAGGTCTGTGTAGGGGACTGTGTAGTGGTCTGTGTAGGGGCTTGTGTAGGGTCTGTGTAGGGGACTGTGTAGAGGTCTGTGTAGGGGACTGTGTAAAGGTCTGTGTAGAGGTCTGTGTAGAGGACTGTGTAGGGGTCTGTGTAGGGGACTGTGTAGAGGACTGTGTAGAGGTCTGTGTAGGGGCTTGTGTGGATGTCTGTGTAGGGGTCTGTGTAAAGGTCTGTGTAGAGGTCTGTGTAGAGGACTGTGTAGGGGACTGTGTAGAGGACTGTGTAGGGGTCTGTGTAGAGGTCTGTGTAGGGGTCTGTGTAGAGGTCTGTGTAGGGGCTTGTGTAGAGGACTGTGTAGGGGTCTGTGTAGGGGACTGTGTAGAGGACTGTGTAGAGGTCTGTGTAGGGGCTTGTGTGGATGTCTGTGTAGGGGTCTGTGTAAAGGTCTGTGTAGAGGTCTGTGTAGAGGACTGTGTAGGGGACTGTGTAGAGGACTGTGTAGGGGTCTGTGTAGAGGTCTGTGTAGGGGCTTGTGTGGATGTCTGTGTAGGGGTCTGTGTAAAGGTCTGTGTAGGGGCTTGTGTGGATGTCTGTGTAGGGGTCTGTGTAAAGGTCTGTGTAGGGGTCTGTGTAGAGGTCTGTGTAGGGGCTTGTGTAGAGGTCTGTGTAGGGGACTGTGTAAAGGTCTGTGTAGGGGCTTGTGTGGATGTCTGTGTAGGGGTCTGTGTAAAGGTCTGTGTAGGGGCTTGTGTGGATGTCTGTGTAGGGGTCTGTGTAAAGGTCTGTGTAGGGGTCTGTGTAAAGGTCTGTGTAGGGGACTGTGTAGAGGACTGTGTAGGGGTCTGTGTAGGGGACTGTGTAGAGGACTGTGTAGAGGTCTGTGTAGGGGCTTGTGTGGATGTCTGTGTAGGGGTCTGTGTAAAGGTCTGTGTAGAGGTCTGTGTAGAGGACTGTGTAGGGGGACTGTGTAGAGGACTGTGTAGGGGTCTGTGTAGAGGTCTGTGTAGGGGCTTGTGTGGATGTCTGTGTAGGGGTCTGTGTAAAGGTCTGTGTAGGGGCTTGTGTGGATGTCTGTGTAGAGGTCTGTGTAAAGGTCTGTGTAGGGGTCTGTGTAGAGGTCTGTGTAGGGGCTTGTGTAGAGGTCTGTGTAGGGGCTTGTGTAGAGGTCTGTGTAGGGGACTGTGTAGAGGTCTGTGTAGGGGACTGTGTATCCGCCGACTCAGACATAGTCATAGTAACTGCTGGATGGAATATGACAAATGCTCAAGAATGAACCCACAAACTGCACAGAAACTAGTGTGAAATGGATGGATATATTGCAAGAGTGAAATATGTGATATGTACATAAACGATTAACACACCAGACTTCAGGATGGCCTACGCAGAAAACCAACGAATAAAGAAACAAACCCACACTGACTAACCCTAGCAGCAATGACTCTAACGCTAACGCTAGCAGCAATGACTCTAACGCTAACCCTAGCAGCAATGACCCTAACGCTAACGCTAACCCTAGCAGCAATGACCCTAACACTAACGTTAACCCTAGCAGCAATGACCCTAACGCTAACGCTAACCCTAGCAGCAATGACCCTAACGCTAACGCTAACCCTAGCAGCAATGACCCTAACCCTAACGCTAATGCTAACCCTAGCAGCAATGACCCTAACGCTAATGCTAACCCTAGCAGCAATGACCCTAACACTAACGCTAACCCTAGCAGCAATGACCCTAACGCTAACGCTAACCCAATCAGCAATAACTGTCCTATACCAAACAAATACAAACACAAGACACAAACACTTCCCTATGTCACGGTACAGCCCCTGACCACTCTCATCGGCCGTGGTTTAGTGTAGTCTGTGCCTGGTTATGGCCATATATGAATTTCCTTTGGGTGTGGTTCAATGTGCAAACGTTCATCTCACCTGTGTCTCGTCTCATTAACATCATGCAGTTCACTTGGGTCTTGCTTATTTTAATAGTTTGATGTTTAAGCACTAAGTGCGCAGCATTATTGCCAATAAAGCTATTTGAATATATGCTCATCTCGCGGCCCTGCCTACCCCCTTGCGTCACATGCTAACTCCCTGCCTAGCCAAACCATTAACAAACCTCAAAACACAACTCAAACAGCCGTCAACCCTACACCTTATGCGCTATACAAATGAACAAACAACTGTACAACTATTTACACATTAGCAACAGCACAAAAAGGCAATCCAGAATCGAAAGTACAGAAACACGGAAACAAAGTCAAATACCAGAGCAAGCAAAAAAAAAACAAATAAACTAAGTAAACAGTAAAGAGCACAAAAGACAAAGCGAGGCAACGTTTCCCGAAAAGGGTATGAAGGGAAAAATGTTGCAAGACGTGAGATTAATGATTGGGCCCAAGTGCAATAAAAAAACAAACTAGGGAACTGAGACCTCCGTAAAAACAACACGGGAAAAGCTGAGAAAGAAAATGTAAAATACTTAAAATGGAAATAACAAACAAAAAAAGGCACGGAGCAAAACTCTACGTGGATGTAAGTAATAAGAAAACGCAAAAAGCACACGTACAAGGTCAACGTTGCAGATCATGTAAATAACCAACAGAAAAACAATCTCTATGAAAATAACAAAATGATAGGAAGCAAACAGAGAAAGGAAAACTTGAGAATGGCCAGGGATGGCGCATGAGTTAAACACTCGAAAAAAGAACAGCGAGGGTGACACAACATCAAGAGATAACACATTAGAGAGGCTGGCTGCAAGAGCAAGGCAACAAACAACTCTAGCTGTTGAATCACCGCAACTGTCACCCTTTAGTAAGGGGAAAGACAGCTGCGGATCCTCAACGCTGATTACGAGGAATGTGGGAGTGAGAACTCCCTCTAGTGGCAACAGAGGGAGTCACGCTGGAGCCATCCCTGACACTTGAAGGACCTGATCTGAGAACTTGTGAAACAAAATCTGCACTTGTGTTTTTTATGTGAGAACCTGTAAACTAATATTTGCACTTGTACTTTTGATATAAGAGCTTGTAGAATAAAATTTGCACTTGTATTTCTGATGTGAGACGTGAGCTGCCCCCATCAAATTATCTAGCGAATAAATGCCACTTAGACAAATGCACTCGTGTAAACTATATATTGCAAAAGAATTATGGAACTAGTAATACTGGCCATTACCGTTTCTTAAAAAATGTAGAGAAAAGATAAAAAATTATATTTGCTGAATTTCTGTGACATTACATGTGTACCGTATACTTCTAGTGTTTGGGGTGCCAGATTAATGTGTGTCTATGTAGGTCCTTAAACTTTTGGCAAGCACGTGAAGCATGTGAAACTCTTTAATTGGTTGCCTTAAAGTTTGCTGTGGGGTGCAGCTCTCTGTGCCCTGGACACACCTACTTTTGGACATGGACGTGGATGATTTTCAGCATTTCTTCGCCACCTTCTCTCCTCGTTTCTTTTCAAAATGGATGAACAGTCTGATATTTCAAAATCCTTCAAAAGAAGGGCTAATCTTTGGTGTCTGAAAATAAATAGGTGGAGCTTTATACATTTGCGTAACCCGTAGTATGGTTTGCTTTTCTCGCATAGAGGAATCTGTACTGCATACTACTATGCGGACCAGTATGCAGTATCCAGTATGTACTGAGTGCAGTATGCTGTATGTAGTAGGCTATTTCTAACAGAGCCTTTGGCTCCATCCAAAATGCCGTACTTCCCTCCTATACAGTACGCCAAAGCAGTATGCGATAAAGGCTAGTATGTCAGAATACATAGTATGCATTAAACAGTAAGTGAAAAGTACCTGGTTGGCTTACTGAATTGGGAGCCATTTTGAAGTATGTGATTTCAGCACACTGTCCTATCTCATGATTCAACTGGAGCATTCAACTGATAGTGTGACGTCATATGTCATCTGTAAGATGGTGGACGTAGTATGTCCGAGCTTGTATGCATACTGCCCAGTCGCTTGAAAGAATGTACTGCATTAACGGTTGAATAGAACGTACTGCATGGAAATCTAGTGCTAGTCAGACTGAGCCGTGGTTTTGGCACTTTGGGGGCGGGCTCATGGGAGTTTCTTTCAGTGAACGCTGTTGGCTGATGACTCCCAGTTTTGTGACTGACAGTACACAACGTTTTTTCAGAAGATCGTGGCGCACAATAGACAGGTGAGTTAATGAGTTCTTTGTATGCGTGTCAGGTGTCCTCTAGGGGGCGTCCCCTGTGGGACCTCTTCTGGAGAGTGTCTCAACTGTACACCAACGTTGATCTACAATAAAGTGGAACCTATTCTTCTTCTTATTATTAATATTATTATACAAGTGATAATGGCCTTCTTTTTTATTGAGTATCAGTGATTTATTGCTGATTTTAAGGATAATTCAGTGGTAACTACAGTGTGGGACTTGGGAACCACATCTCTGACAGTAAAGAGATAAGGACAGTGTGTCCATTCCTAGTATCTCTCTATATAAATATGTATCTATTTCCTCCCCCCCCCCTCTCTCTCTTTCACTCTCTGTAGTGGGAGTGCAAGGCAGACATGGACAACAAGTACAGATTTGGCAAATTGTTCCTGAAATGTGAAGGCTACAACAGCCCAGATGACCCGTACATCCTGAAGGGTTCGTGTGGCCTGCAGTACGAGCTGGAGTACAACCTGAGCGTCTTAGAAGTTTTATTCAAGTTATCACCAGTGATCATCGCTGTTATACTGCTGGTTCTAGCCATCTTCCAGTATTTTATCGCCGAGGAGCCAAAGGAGAAGGCCAAAGAAAACGTCTTTAAAGCTTTAGAAAACTTCAAGAATATAAGTATGTAATCCAGACTGCAGTACATGTCCATGGTGTCTTGTGTTCAGCAGGCATAGGACCTTTGGTTGTAAACATGTATTTTCACACACACACACACACACATCATGCACGTATTATAAGAACGATTATATCCTTCCAGCATCAGTTATCACACCCAGTGTGGATTAGTGCATCAATGTTTGATTGTGTACGCAGTGTTGGTTCGGGGGGGGTGTGGGTCTCAACATCCTTGCACCCCCCCCCCTCCTCCGGACCCTGTGACAGAAATACTGGTCTCAGTCTGGCCCCCCCAGTCCAGATGGTCCAGATCCACTACTGTGTGTAATGTGCTCATCTGTCTGTTCTTCACTGCAGATTATTCTGATATCTACACCTCACATGTATCTACAGGTAAACAACAATCAAACATTTTAGAATTGTGCAGTTATTTATATTAAATATAAAAAATATTATATATATATATATATAAAATTTTAAAACCGGTGTTGCTATGTGATTTTAGGGTTTTTCAGGGTTTTTTTATTTTTGATTTTTTATGGCCTGCAGATTTTCCTCAGGTTATAAGAAGATAAAGAACACTGAATATGAACCTGCTGATGTGTGTATCCTGCTGATGTGTGTATCCTGCTGATGTGTGTATCCTGCTGAAGTGTGTATCCTGCTGAAGTGTGTATCCTGCAAAACTGGTTAGACAGATCTTGTCAAGTTTTTGATGGTGACACAAAATATGTGTCCTGTGTACCCATAGAACTGGTGCTAAGTCCAGTTTTGATCTAAAAATGAAGCCTTTCTTATCCAAAATCTAATCTTTTTAGTTTTTAATGATTTGAAAGTTTTACTGGCTTTTTCCTTGGATATAATTGAGTTTAAATGTCCTAAATGAAGGTAATTGTTAATATTACTCCTGTTCTCCTTATTGTATCCGTTTCATATAACTTACTTCTGTGAAAGTTACTTGACATCTGCTTCTAAAATAAAGACTGTAGCTGTGGAAGGTTCTCCTTCCTAATCCTGAATGCATGACTGATCATTATTGCATATTAGCGAGTGCTTTTCCTCAGGCCTCGGTGTACTGGTGCGCGGTGCTGAATGTGGGCAGGTAGGGCGTAGCGCGACTTGTGTACCAGTATAAAGACACAACCCATTCCCTCGGACATCACCCTTACGCACCACCACCTAGCACGCTGTCCTCTGCTGAGTGCTCGTGAGCCGCTTAGCCCCTTACTAGGACATATTTAATGTATTTTATACAGAGCTCTTAATTTACGCACGTTGCAGTGGGGGAAGAATAGTGGTGATGATTCTCTGAAGATCATGGGGGGCCGTGGTGTCGTGGTGCCAAACCATTCTGTGATATATCAGGACAGCGCACTTTCTGACGTGGAGAAGGAAACGCTTGGTCTTTTAACGCACTGGGCGTCAGGGAGCGATAAGACGGACTCACACGCTGAGAAGAGCGCGATTTATTAAACGGCATTCCATATTCCGGGTCATATAAACAGGCTTGGGTCAGATCATCGAGGGAGTCCGAACACGAAACATAATTGACACGAAACGACATGGTGAGAAAACACAAACCCTAATAGAAAAACCGAATGACAAAACACGCGAGCAAACGGGGCTGTATGCGATAACATAAAACAATGAACAGCAACGCAAAAGACTAAACACAGGGTAAATATGATACTAAACCATCCTAAACATGAAACACCTGTATACAATAACGAGGAAGCATTAAGAATGACAGGACCACATGGCTACATAAACAAAACGTACATTGATGACAGCAGGGGGAGGGGCTAAGCGTGACGCATCTACATCGTCATCCTTTATGAGTCTGATCACTGTGGTATCATCAACAAACAAGAAGGTTATAGTTGGCAACACAGTGATGGGTGAACAGTGCGAACAGGGGGAGTAAGACAGCAACCCTGTGGTCCTCCAGAGCTAGGGTACCTGAGAGTGTGCGCCCAGTCCTGTCTCACTGGAGCCTGTGTATCAGGAAATCCAGCATTCAGTCGCAGACTGTAATTTATATACAACAATGAAGCAGAACTATTATTATGTTAACAAGCATGTAATGAACAGCTTACCCAAGTTCTTACAAGGACACCTTAAACTGATACTGAGAATCACGACTCCGTTTTTGTGCTTTAGGTAGCATGCTACTAATTAGCCAACCAAGATGGCGCCCCGTACGTTTCTTACGTTTGCAGCGCAACTTCAAATATGCGCGCCTCGACGTTCGCGTCACACATCTCCGTGCACCTGTACGGGACCAGAAGTGGGCGGGGCAGTGGGGATATGGGCACAAAACGACACTCATCAAAAGCGCTTATGAACGGCTCAATCTCCTTAATTATCTCAGTTTATCCACCACGTACAGGAGACTTGATCTAGTGAGAGCACACACACACCGAACCGACCCGTTAACGGCTGCTTAACCAAGGCGGAAAATACTACTAAAATAAGAAGAGATAAATAGACTGAGTCCCGAATACAGAATAACGATAAAGGGCCACTGAGGAGCTAGTATGTGTGGATTGTTCATGTGTGGTTGAGAATATTTATACATATTTACATCAGTGCAAATAGCATTACATTACAGAGGAGTTACTGTAATACAGAATAAGGGGTTTAGGAAGGAAACATGGTGGCAACAATCACACATTCATGCTTAGGAAGGACCAATGACTCCAAAACCTTCATATTTTATTTCAGAAGCAACGTCCTTAAGTACATTTGACATAACTGTAGAATAATGAAATTAATACACTAAAGGGAAACAACACAAATAAAATTGCTAACAATTTCCATCCATGGGTGTGGAAATGTAATGTCAGAAATGCAAATCATTGTTTCATAAACGTTATTATATGCCGAACTGATAAAATGTGATCGGTACACTTTCAAAATGTGTCTCTAAAATGTGATCGGTACACATTCTAAATGTGTAAAATTAAATCAACATGTTTAAAATATGATCCAGAAAAACTTACAAAACTTGAACTTCAGCATTCAACAGCTTCGTAATAACTCCAGCGATATGCTGACACAGGATACATATTTTTCTAAAATTCTCCAGCATCGTGGAACCCTGTTGGTCCAATCCTGTAGTTTTACAGACCCAAGCTGACGGTCTTAAAGTGGAGACTGAACTGCGTAAATCATAAAAGAGAAAACTACTTCGATCTGCAGTTGGAAGGCTACTTTTAATAAAAAAACGTGAAACGTTGTTAAATCACGTTATACGATGATGTGGCTAGTAGTGCTAAAACACACCAGCAACTTTAAAATCAAACAAAAAACACAACTAGGATAAAATTTAAACAGCGTAAACTCAGCATATATAAGCTAGCAAACACACAGTACCTACACACGCTTAAGTTTAGTTTAAAATCACACTGGCTGAGCCAGACAAGCTGCAGCAAGTTAAAGATAATGCAGTTCTGGTTTCATCCCGTTTACCAGACTGGGGTGATTTAGGCTAAAGCTTCTCCAAGTCTGGATGAGCTGAAACCAAACCTTCTTTCATCGGTACAGTGCTTCCTGAATCTGAGGTCAGTTCGCCAATCTAGGACACCAGTTTTGTAGTACAAACACGCCACTGTTTTCCCTGTTTTCCATCCATATCTTCCATATTTGTTTCCTTTACAAACATTTTGGCTCTGAGACTTCAGCAGGTTCAGCTCTTCATCTTCTCTTAGTCCCTCCAAACCCTGCATTTAAAATAAAGTTAACTAATCAATACAATTCTCTCACATTCTGTACAAGACCCCTGAAATCCCATACCAACATGCCTAAAATGTTTTAATAGATACTTCATTAAATAATCATACAGTTCCAAGATGTTTGTTTGTTTGTTGTTTACCTGAAGCTGTGCGCGTTCCTGAGCTTGTTTTGGGTGGAGAAGAGGGGGTGTGGTATGAAGGGCCTGCAGGACCCACAGTCGGCCCCCGCCTACAACAGAGAGAAGATGGAGACGTACATTAAAATGTATAACTAGGGTGGGTGTGTAAAGGGTGTAGTAAACACTAAACTGCAGAATGCAGGAGTCCCACAGCCCAAAGGAACCACAACTGATCCATTTGGCCAGCAAATGAAGAAAGAACTTTTACGCCCCTGATGCCCAAATCCCCCACTGACCTTTGACTGCCGAACAGATAACCCAGCAGTCCACCGGTACCCATCCCAGACCAGAATCCACCTCCCCCGAGCCCCGTGGGCCGTCTGAAGCCAGCCCCAGCGGTGTGGGGGCGCGTAAAGGCATCAGCAAAACCGTAACTGGGACCTGAGTGGGCATGGCCAGAGGCGGGGTCTGCAGTGAAGGAAAGACACAAAGCCGTGAGCATGTACACATTCCAACATGGAGGCACTAATCCACACTGATAACTGCTGCTGAGATTATATAATCGTGCTCACAATAATTGCTGATGAAGTGGGATGGGTGAAGAACTCCACAAAAAACAAACTGCATGTTTACAAAGTTCATATGATTGCTGAGCACAGGTCACTCTGGATATGTACTGCAGACTGGCTTCCAACTCATCTTACCTGTGTAATCAGGCTTGAACCCCGGAGGGGGCGGGCCCGTGTTGCCATAGCCACCATCCCAAGGTCCGGTGGAATCCTGGGCCGAGTCTCCGTGGTAACCCTGCTGGCCGTGTGCAGGGTTGCACAAGAACATCTTGTAGACGGCGTAGGCCAGCAGCAGGAAGAGGGCGATGACCAGCAGGCCGCCCGCACCCTCCCCCGTGGAGTCGCCCTGCTGGTAATACCCTCCACTGCCTCCACCGTGCCCCTTGCCCTGGAAAAAGCTGGAGGCAAAATCGGAAAACCCAGAGGAGCCGCGGGAGCCCTGGTGCTGCCGACCCTCGGCTGTGAGCTCCAGAGAGTACTCCAGACCGCACGAACCCTTCAGGATGTACGGATCATCCGGGCTGTTGTAGCCCTCACAGGACACCGCCACTTTGCCAAACCTGTACAAGTTATCCATGTCAGCCTTACACTCCCACTGCGGAGACAGGGAGGGAGGGAGGGAGGGAGGGAGGGAAGGAGGGTTTGGGGGGGAGAGAAATAAGATTTTAAGTCATAAAGTAGTGGTGTGCAAAACCAGTACTGGTATGGTCTTAGATTAGGGTCTTAGATTAGGGTTGGAAGGTTGGTCGATGTTGAGAGTGGCATTTACATGTTCAGATGTAATTCCGTCACCGACAGGTATCAAAATTCAGCCACAATGCTACTCCTGGTGAGGGTAAATGCCGTGGTATACCTGCACGTCCACGCCGTCCCATCCTCTGTTCTGACACTGGACGGCCTCCGGAACGAAAGCACCGCAGCCCGCTGAGCCCCCGACGCACTGGAGCTGCGGGATCGGACTGGTGCGGCGCGCAGTGGTGTACCGGCCCCGGTGCAGCGTAACCACCTGGACATCACGGAGCAGGACCGCGCCTACAGGCGAGGTGGAAGACGTGTTATGTTCACCTTATCAGCAAGTGTGCAACTATGCGCAACTATCGGCTTAAGCTTACACAAAACAAAACGAAGCTGAGAGTTATATCGTGTTAAAATAAAGAGCGAACGTTGCAATGAGACATTTCAATAACATTTAAATGAACTTACCGTCGTCCCAACAGTCGACGAAAGGCAGAAACATAAGACTAAACGTCAACAGGAAGAGCGCGGTCATCATGTTTAAATCTACAGGCTACCTTGTTAAATAAGATAACTATCTAAATTGTTAAATAATCTTTGTTTATCTGATCGGCCTCTGCGGATTTAGTAAAACGTCCACTCTGTGCGTCATTTGAAAGAAAGAATTCTCTTGAAAGTAGTCTGGCGCAGTCAACTCCAAACACCAAAACACACGTCCCCCTTCGTCTTCCTTGTTTGCTTTTCCGGGTTGGTTGTGCTCACTGACGCCACCCAGCGGACCGTGCGCATGCTGTTCATACCAGAGCCTGAATAAAGTCTATGGTTTACACCCTCTGTTCTGTAAAATTACACGGGGTACCTGCCACAACTGCTCTTTTTATCCAGCACTGTCAGTTTAATTTAATCTAATCTACACTAGCAAGCCGCATTTAAACCTACCCTCCAATAACCACACATGCCTTTTCATTCCAGTATCGTAGATCAATAAATATTTTAGGAAAGGAGAATTCCGTTTTGATCAGTAAATATTTTATGAAAGAAGAATTCCGTTTTGAGCTAGTAACTTCGAAGGGCTGACTGAAACTAGCCTCTTGAAATGAGTTAATCCCGCAGTGTTAGAGATGAATTAATCCTTCAACTCGTCGTCAGTATCATATGGAATGTCACGTGACACACGCGTTTATTACGTAACTCGAGTCAACTCACAAACAATACATGGCAATTTATGCAAATCTGTCTGGGCTTTGATTGAGGCGGGGCCTTAAGAATACAGGTGTCAGTCCTGGTATTCAACCAACTGTCATTTTCACTTCAACAACAAACACTCATGCAGAAGGTGAAATTAAAACAGCTGGAATCCTCTCTGTAAGTCGATCTCACAGGAAGTTTCAGAACGGTCGTTTTATTCCTGTCAAGCTTTCATACATTGGAATTAGAATTAGTCGATTAGATAAATGGTTGGGTTTAGAGTTAGATATTGGGGCACCAGATATAGAGTTAGGGTTAGATATGAGGGGTTAAATATAGAGTTAGGGTTAAATATATGGGATTTTCTTATCTAAGCATAGCGTAGGTCTGCGTTGGATACGTAAACACTAAAACAGGCTGTACTGGCAGAATACTGAGGGCATAAGCTCATTCAAACCTGCCAGACAATCTGGAACAACATGCAGAATAGTGACATGAATAGTGTCATCAGCAGGTCTGTTAGCAATATGACCAATAACTGATCTTTAATATGGCTACATTAGCCTGCCTATAGACCTATTTAGTGTCTCGTGAGGATATGTACTTGATAGACTACAAAGCACTTTCCCAAATCACTGTGGACAAGGGCGTCTGCCCAGTGCTGTAGATATAAATGTTATATGCCCAAGATAGTATGAGGATGAAGGAACAGCCTAGTAAATACATAACCATGTCCTACTGGTATTATTATCAGCAGGAGTGAGTGCCAGACAGAAGGAGATAAATAAAAAAGCGTTGAGAATGTCTGGTCTGAGTTCACACATTCTGCACAGATCTAATCTTTTCTTTGAAGCCTAAACAGGAAAACAAACATGTTTATAAAGACAGAGCCCTTCAAAATAAAAGCACGACTAATTCTACAGTGCAGATGGCAGCGGGCTCCAGAAGCTCTGAAGAATGAGAAGGCAGACGTCCAACTCCCCGAACATTCACTGATGTGCTGACATTACAAAAATACCAGTTAGACAGTTATTCAAAGAAAATAGCATGTAAATTGTTGCACAGTTACAATAGATAAACTTTTGTTGATTATGTTCAGTGTCTTTTCAGTGAAAAATCAGTGATGATTCATTGAATTTCACAGTGGTATGCTTTAGTAATATAGGTAAGACGTCAACACTAAAATAAAACCTTAAATGTTCAAATCTGATAGTCACAGGTACAAAGTGTTCAGTCCTAACAAACAGGCAGACGAAGAAGACCTCAAAGCAGCACAATGCCGTCTCTGCCCTAGTTTTGTTTTCTGTGTTCCAGTTCTGAACTGTTGTTGTTTTGTTGTTGTGTTGCTTTGTGTGATTGATCACGGTTTTGCCCTCTCCACATTTTCCCTGAGTTTTCAGAGAGGGGCTATGTGAGCCTCCTCTTTGCCTTCGGTGTCTCTGGTCCTAGTGTCCATCCTCTTCACATCCTCTGCATTCTGTGTACCTTGCCCTCACCACAACAGTCAAAATACAGTGCATGAATGTCCTCCCATGTGGAGCTATGGGCCACGTGTGCAGCAAAGGGCCCTAGTCACCAATGACAAATCAGCAAAAAACGATTATAATTATCAAAAGAAACAAAATACTCGTAGTTCCTTTATGGATGGAGATTTACATCATGGAACGTTTTTATGTTACATCATCCTGCACTTTTGATTGTAAAATACAGAGACTGAAAGTCTTCACTTCCTGTGGTGCTCCAAGTCTTGTGAATGTTTTTCCTGCATGGCAGTGCTCTGCAGCGTGGCTCCAGCAGGGGGCGCCGTACGAGGCCCTCAGATGGACACGGGGCAGGTGATGATCTTGTCCTCCAGCATGACGCTGAACACCAGGAAGACGAAGTAGAGCAAGAACATGAAGAAGCCCAAGAGCTTGCTCATCCTCCACTTACACGCCGCAATGGAGATGATGACGAAGAGGAGCATGAGGAAGAGCAGCACGATGGCGCAGAACAGCCCGTTGCTACTCACCGTCACGGGCTTCAGGCTGTGCATCACCGAATACAACAGCCATGGAAACGGCAAACTGAGGAAAGCAAACAAACAAACAAGCACCTTTAATCCAAACGAGGCAGAAATTATGTAAGCCAGTCATCAGGATCCCATCAATCCCACGTTCCCAATCCCAGGGACCCCAGCAACATGTGTGGAACACAGGGATGAGCTGGGATAAAGCAGAACTGAGCATTGTCTGCAGAAACCTGACCACTGGGAAACTCCTCCCTACAGACAAGGCACATTATTATTCGTATAGCTCATTACATTGCCGGTGCAATAAATAATAAATAATAAATAAATAATAGGGGGCAGTCATGGTCTGGTGATTAGGGAACCAGGTCTTGTGACCGGAGGGTTGTGGGTTCGATTCCCAGGCCTGAGGCCATGACTGAGGTGCCCTTGAGCAAGGCACCTAACCCCAACTGCTCCCCTGGTGCCGGGCTAGGGCTGCCCACCGCTCTGGGCACGTGATCACTAGTGTGTGTGTGTGTGTGTGTTCTGACTGCACAGATTGGTAAAATGTGGAGGACAAATTTTGATTGGGGTGAAAATCACAATTGACCAATGTGGCTGATCTCTGATCTGATCTACATGCCTAAACCATGTGTGAAATCTGGGCTCTGTAAGTGGTCCAGTATCTGTGAATCTAAGACTGCGTTCACACAGCAAGTAAAAGAGGCCTGAATCTGATCTTTTACTTCATGTGTGATACAGATGTGTTATCTGTTTGGCAGTGTGAATTTTACCTTCGCTGACCTTGTCAGTTCTGATTCAGCACATTTTCATATGTGGTACTTAAATCTTATATGTATCTGTCATGCAGCAGACGTATCAGATGTATCAGATGTGGACTGAACAGCTAGATCGAAAGTCGACTTTGACATTCGTTATAATTTCATGATGGCAGGAAGACAAAATGGATGACAACCACTGTATCCAGATATCCCTCTGCAGTGAGGCACTTGCCTCAACAGAGAACCAGCATTCATTATCATTTGTTGTTAAATTCGCAGCTTGCCCCATTATCATAAGCCCAAGAGTAGCAGTTGCTGTGATTGGCTGAAGTGTCAATCTGAACGTGTCACGTGACACACCGTTCCACTGCACACGCAGGTCAGTTCAGGTGCTTGAGCTGCTCAGACTAATGGCGTACCCCACGGTGATGTCGAAGATGTTTGAGCCCACAGAGCTGGACACGGCCATGTCTCCCAGACCCTTACGGGCCACGATCACGCTGGTGATGAGGTCCGGAATGGAGGTTCCGGCCGCCAGGATCGTCAGGCCCATGATCTCCTCCGTGATGCCGATGGTCTCGCCCACCTGCAGAATAATCATCCAACACGCCTAACTGGGCTAATGACTGAGTCAGTTGTGAGCTCAAACAGGTTTGCTGGAGTGGACAAATCACCAAGGAGTGTGGGGTAGAGGCACTAGCGTACTCCTCAGTCTTCCCTGCAAGTCCTGTGTGTGTGTGTGTGTGTGTGTGTACTGCTCACCTGGTGAGCCCACCATACCATCAGGTAGGAGAAGATGGCAATCCAACTGATAGAACCCAGAAATGTAATGGGAAAGAACCTCTTTGAACTCTAAGTGAAAGAAAAAATAAATAATAATAAATAAATAATTTTTAAAAAGATCCTTCTTCAACATTCTCCAGCTAAATGACATCACAAGCACCCAATTTACTCCAATCAGACCTTCAGAGAAACAGCTGTATTTGAAGCTCTGGGACGACCAGATCAAAGAGTGACTTCAAAGTAATATCCGCCAGGTGAATGTTTCATTCCCGAAGGTTTTACGTACAAAACACGAGGATAAGGGCCATGTTAGAGTGGGTAAGATGGATCAACATAGTCTCTTTATCTGCTTGTTGACAGTGTAAATGGGAAATGAGAATGTGATGTCTGTGATGTGTACTGGATAAACAAAAAGTCTGCAGTGCAGGCATGTGTGCATGTGTGCACGTGTGTGTGTGCATGTGTGCATGTGTGCACGTGTGTGTGTGCATGTGTGCATGTGTGCACGTGTGTGTGTGCACGTGTTTCGTACCTCTCTGCGAACATCAGGTAGTGTAAGCCACAGCGGAAACACGATGGGGAGGATGAAGAGGTACGTCGCCTGCTTTCGGCCTGTATCCGGCCACGCCAGACTCAGGGGCGTGTCTTCATCCTCCTCTTCATCCTCAGGCTGCAACAAAATAACAAAACAAACAAAACAAACACACAAACCCTGGTGTTGGACACATAGTCATCTACAGGTCATCTACAGGTCTGCCTGTGTTGTGTTTTGACAGCTCTGAGCTGGTCTGGCCATGGGTCACCATGATGTCACCTCATGCCCTACATCTCCATTCATGGGTGGAGTCACCTCCACCTCCACCTCCACCCGGGTGCTGTTGGTCAGTTTCTTATCGACTGCAGAAAACAGGAGGAAAAAGAAACAAATCAAATAATTCTAATTAGAATTAAATAAAGGAAAATAGAAGAATATGATGTGAACTTCATTCCTAACAGGCTAACAGGTTCAGCTCCGTTTACAGAGGTCACAGTGAATGCATACACTATATAAAGTATAAAGTTCAGTACTTGCTCCGTGGTTGGGGTTTTTACGGGGCAGCTAATCTGCTCCACCCCCCATGACGTGTGAGGGATGTCACGTTTATTCTGCCAGGCTCTGCAGCACACCTGAGTTGAACTGTTGAAGTGCAGCACAGGTGAGACGTTTAACTCACCCACACCGTTCGCCTCATCCTGGTCCTTTTTCCTTGCGATCCTGTGCAGAATAGACGCCTTCTCCTTGAACCTCCCTGAAATGATGTTTTCTGGCGTCAAACACGATGAGTAATGATTCTTGGGAACGTGCGCTCTTGTACAAACAGGACTGTTCATGAAAGTCATTCACAACTTTTCATTTTGTGGTGATTTTTCAAGGATTTGGTGAATCTGACATGTAACGGATGTACAAACTGTATAAACTTTATGAAACGGGTATGACATATTCAGGATAAGAATATGAAAATGTTCTTTTCTGAATGCCAGTGTGTTTGTGTATGAATGTATTTTACCTTCGCTGAGTGGGTCCAATGTGTGGATCATCAGCTGGAAAATGCTGTTTCTCATCAGTGAGTTGTGCAAAGAGGCGGAGCTTCCACCTCTCTGGAGGCGAGGTTTAGCCTGAAGAACAGCCAATGAGAAGGATCGTTTAATCTCATTGTACATCACCATCAAAGTTAGTCCCTACTAATGTCATCAGTGAGCTGTCAAACAAAGAGAGACATGAGAAGCTTGAGTTGAGATGAGAGACATGAGAAGCTTGAGTTGGGTATGAGAGACATGAGGGAGACTGTTGAGATGTACATACCGACAGTTTGTTCTCGTCATCCCCAGCACTGGTGGGCTTTAGAAAAGACAGAGATGTTACTGAGCAAACATCATGACTCAATCTACAACCACAAAACCACAAAAACACAAACTCTCTCTAGACTTCTTTACTCTTACGTCACAAAGCCTTCAGTTCCCAAGTAACCAAAACTTCATTGTAATAGACGGATGTTATGAATAAGTATATGATAAAATAGAATTATGTGTTCTCCATCATAAACATTAAAGATGTGGTCCATAGAATCCCAAATCCTTCAGGACGTTTTGGAGACATGAAGGTGTGGTTTTCTCCATTCAGTATCATTTTAAAGGCTGATTTCAATCAGTACCAGCGGTTATAAATTCTTTTTGCTAATTCTGATGTCAAGCTAATAAAATGTTATAACAGTTTCTGTAAAATCACACAATAACTCATGTTATAATTTCTGTTATAAATACAGGTAGAGATCTGTAGACGTGATATTTGACATGCGCATGATCCCAGGAGAACCACACCACTGCAAAGTATATCACTTCACCTGTTCAAACACATGTGCAAACACCTGGTTCAGACACCTGGTTCAAACACCTGGTTCAGACACCTGGTTCAACTCACTTAGGGTTTTTCCTCAGGTGCAAACGCATATATTATATAGATTCATGACAAACAAGTGCCACGCCGCACCGATGCAGTAATTCGTGCAAAAGGAGCCCTGACCAAATATTGATGCATTTACTGTACACTTTTCAGTAGACCAACATTTCTGAATTAAAAATAATTTTTTCAGTTGGTCTTATATAATATTGTAATTTTCGGAGATAATGATTTTGGGTTTTCATTGGCTGTAAGCCATTATCATCAACATTAACAGAAATAAACAAAATAGATCACTCTGTCACAAATCTATATATGCGTTATATGTGATTCACTTTTTGTCTTGAATTACTGAAATAAACTAACTTTTTGATGATATTCTAATTTATTGAGAAACATCTGTAACTTTAACAACACAACATCATCATCAAATGCAAAAATGCTTCAATCACAGGCAACAACATCCTTAACTTCAAATGCAAAAATACTTCAAATCACAGGCAACAAAGTTAACCAAACATGAAGAATTCCAAAGACAAAACCAAACCCTGGGAACAGAAGACTAACCTTAACATTCCCAAACCCTGGGAACAGAAGACTAACCTTAACATTCCCAAACCCTGGGAACAGAAGACTAACCTTAACATTCCCAAACCCTGGGAACAGTTCAACGGAACGCACAGTAGTGCCCAACACAGCAGCCATTACACTGCACTTACATAAGCGTGCGATCAGGAACAGCATTTCTCAGGCTAAAGGCGACACACACATCTACACCCAGCTCACTCTCTCACACACATCTACACCCAGCTCACTCTCACACATCTACACCCAGCTCACTCTCTCACACACATCTACACCCACATCTACACCCAGCTCACTCTCTCACACACATCTACACCCAGCTCACTCTCTCACACACACACATCTACACCCAGCTCACTCTCTCACACATCTACACAGCTCTCACACACATCTACACCCAGCTCACTCTCTCACACACATCTACACCCAGCTCACTCTCTCACACACATCTACACCCAGCTCACTCTCTCACACACATCTACACCCAGCTCACTCTACACCCAGCTCTCTCACTCTCACACATCTACACCCAGCTCTCTCTCACACATCTACACCCAGCTCACTCTCTCACACACATCTACACCCAGCTCACTCTCACACATCTACACCCAGCTCACTCTCTCACACACATCTACACCTACTTTTCAAATGTTTAGCCTTCAGTACTATATGCTGCCACACTGATGATCAATCTTTTATAAACACCTTGCAAACAACAGGGTTTCATTGATTTGGGCTGGATGTATGTGAAAGAGCTCATGACTCAGAAGTCATGACTCAGAAGTCATCTTCAGATGGTCAGTCAATTCCCTTAAGTACTCAAAGTCTTCTTTATTGTGGTTTCCACTGTCAGCCCCTATAAGCAGGTGATTCAGGATTACAAAGGGATTTCACATGCGCAGCAAACAGGTGTAGACAGAGTGCAGTGAAGACAGACTTCCCCCCTGCTCTCAGTTATGCAAATCACGATTGTGTTCAGGCTCCGCCCTGCTCTCAGTTATGCTGATCACGACTGTGTTCAGGCTTTGCCCCCCGAGACCTCTGACAGGTTGCCTTGGTGCGTTGCATTGGTGAGGGGTCATGGCGTTCTGACTGTGTGACACCTTGCTATAATTAGCTGCACTAACTGGATCTGCTTTTACTGGATTAGCCCACAGCCATACACACACACACACAAAACACACACACACACACACACACACACACACACACACACACACACAACACACACACACACACACACACACACACACACACACACACACACACACACACACACACACACACACACACACACACACACACACACACACACACACACACACACACACACACACACACACACACACACACACACACACACACACACACACACACACACACACACACACACACACACACACACACACACACACACACACACACACACACACACACACACACACACACACACACACACACACACACACACACACACACACACACACACACACACACACACACACACACACACACACACACACACCAGCTCACAAACACTACTCTCACAAACATATCTGCTGTTTTGCTGTATAAATCTATTTGTCATTCGGACATTAATCTTCACCTCTGCTTATTTGTGTTGCCAGATCCCTAAATTTAATCCCCTGGACTATAAAAGTGAGCACGTTAGTGAATGTGTGTTGAGACATGTGACCAGTTAGGACCTTTTGGGCGTGTAGACCTGTACTCATGCGCATGCTTGCATTGCCCAGTGTGTCTGAGTGATCTGAAGTCACCTGAGTAGACAACTTTATATGTAGTGAATGCGCATGTAAACCCTGAAGATTTAGCTACTAATTACACAGGAAAATAAGTAATTATGCAAATAAATTATGATTAGTAATTAAGAGGCTGTACCTACGAGCAAACCTACCATCCTCCTTGTCCCATCATTTTCTGGCCTTTTTTGTATGCTTGTTCAGAACAGAGTGTTTGTGTGTTTTCTAAAGCTGCCTTTGACAGTGTGTCTGCGTGTTTGTAAGAACGCCTTTGAGAGGTCAGATGCAACACCAAATGTTTCATGAATATCCCTCCACAGTCCAGCCTCACCATCCGATTCGTGAAATACACAGCCTCATCTAACAGTTTTTTTAATTGGAAATGAACCCTTGATGAATACACATGTGCATATTACACGATAATGTGAGCTTTCAGTGGCATTAATTCAACAAAATTCACCAAATCAGTTCATGCATTCATTTTAAACAAAACGGACTACCAGGAGCTAACACAGCTTTAGTGAGAAGACATTAGAAGAAATTATTAAAAACCTCTTGTTAAAAAAGAACTCTGGATGATAAGATCACTGATAGGTGTTCTGATCTCTGAACTGCGCAAAAGAACAGCTGATTGGCTCCAGCCAGCCTGCACGGCTGCTCCCCAGCCAATCACCTGATGCCTAGATCAACCCCTCAGAAGGAGCACAGAATGTCAAACATGGCAGGACTCACCTTAGGAGCAGGCTCCAGTCCATGCACCTGGTTTCTGTTCATTAAGCTCTTGACAAAATCCTCCACGGTGGCATTGCACTTCATAAACACCACATAAGTTCCGTAGGCGCCCAGCAGGGCCATGCTCTCCATGTAGGTGATGTAGTTATCCAAGAAGAAGAAGATCAGCATGATGAGGTCCACGATGTAGAAGGACACGTCCCGGAACAGTGGCCACCACGTCAGGTTCAGTATCTCACGTGAGAACAGTGCGCACATCCCGATCACAAACAGGATGTTGAAGACTGCAGAACCCACGATGGTGCCGATGCCCACGTTGCTATGGGAGACGAAGACGCCTATCATGGAGGTGAATAGCTCGGGGGCGGAGCCTCCGGCGGCCATGAAGGTGGCGCCGGCCACATCGTCGGAGATGGCCAGCTTCTCGGTGATGACGGTGAGCGCAGGGACGAAGAACTCGTCGCAGACGATGGCGAGCGCGATGAACATGTAGAGCATGCCGAACATGTGCAGCACCACGGCGCCATGACGCCTCTCCTCCAGCGAGAACAGGTCGTCCGGGTAATCCCCCTGACTCTCCATCCCCGACGCCATGAGGAGCGGCACGTCGGCCGAAACGTTGCGCCGCTCCTCGGCGGACCGTACGGTCCTGTGTGAGGAGGGTTCCCGCAGACACGCCCCGCCGGTCCGAGCCAGTGCGGGACCTCTGACAGCGCCCAGGACAGCGGCAGAGAAAGCGCACAGACGCTGAGGGCGAAACCCAACACCCGCGACGCACGTAGCTTCCTCCTCACGCCACGCCTAGAGGCGGGCTCCGGCCGCAGCTCCATGGCAGAGAACGTGGGAACCATGGTTGACAGGCAGGTCTGCAGGCCAATGTGCTGTCTCACATCAACTGAGCACCATGCTTGGCTCCATCTGTGCTTAAAGCTGATTGGAAGGACTGATTCCCTGATTTTGCACAGGGTTGGGATCCTCTAATGGTTTCCTCATAATGTCTGTAAAGAAAACAAGACAGGATGTCTTTTAATACATTAACAAAAATACTCTTAGAAATTATGCAATTAAATTATGTTCAATTAACTTATGCATTTCAGAGTATGTGTGCTACTAGGGACCAGTCTCATCAATATGCTTTATGAAGTCTACTTTCGCCTGTGATAATGTGACTTCCAAGCCATTTATACCAACAAGGCACAAAGGTTCCTGAACCAATCACAAAGACCTATGAGTCAGTCAGGCACTGAACTGTAACCTATCGAAATTTGATTGTCCATTTGAGGGAGGTGCAAGAGGGACTGCTGGTCTAATGCCCTGTCATGCTGATCACTCACCACCCATCTTGTTCTACACCATCCATTACTCCAGGTTTAATTTGTCCTCATTCACCGGGACATTTCAGGGTTAGGTTGCATCAGACTTATTAACTTACTCTATATGTAGTTTGGCTGTGCAGAAACCAGTGCTTTGACATCACCATGGTAACCTATCCTGTGACATCACCGTGTCCTGTAATTAGCGCTGCTCCTTCCTGTGGTACCCATGGGCAGTTAACACCACGTGACTGATCACAACATGCATCGAGGTTCTTTCATGAGATGGAGGAGCTCCTGATGAACTGGGAAGTATCTGAGAGACTTCACACAGATGTTCAACTGCACACAGATGTTAACCTTGTGTATTTACAGTCTAGGACAGTAGGGGCCAAAACCTGACACCCCCAGACACCCACACCCACACCCACACACACTCGCGCACACAAACCTGTGCATGGTTTCCATGGCAGCAGTATTAGACCGCGCTTTTTCAGGCCACTTAGCGTTCAGACCAAATAAAACCCTTGACGTAAAAGACAAAAATTGTGAGGCGTACTTGATGAGTCTAAACGCAGTCACCTTAGCTTGTTAGTCAAATATTACTTGACTTTGATGCAAATATATAATAGACAGAAATTATAATTGTATTTTATGAGTGTCATTCAAATATTCTAATATAGGTTACAATGTGAAATTCATTGTCAGGCATTTTAAAGATCGTCGTTTCCAGTGTATCATTTGAGCATTGGTACAGCCTGTTTTACTGAGCTTTGAGGGGCTGTCAGGATACGTGAGCTCATGGATAATTCCTAAACCAGTTAATAAGACACGCGGCTTTAATCCGCTATCGCCGACCGCTCCCTCGCACGCGCCACACTTAATTTCCTGCACATCTGTTTTTAGTTGCAATTCCCTTAATGGTTGCAACATCAGCGAAACGTCAAAAGTTCATAACGAATCACGTTTTTTAAGATTGTTACTATTTTAAAACGTGCAGAGCACTTAACTGTAACCCGTATTAAAATGTCAAAATGAATGGAATATAGTCGCTGATAAACTTGCAACAACGTAGGCCTATTTTCATATATATAGCTACATCATGGCAGTGTTAAGATGGTGTTAAATGATAGAGTGTTCAGTGTGATGCTCCACTATTTAGAGATGATCTTTGTTAGGATGTTTTTGAGAAACCCGGCGTCTGCAAGTGTGGCGCCACAGAACACGCGCTCTCCATCTGTCAGGCTGATTAATTAATCCAATCAACAGGCTTCTGATAGTCTGACGTTCCGTGCAGGTTTGCCCTCTAATTTACTCTGCCTTACACAGAATATGTGAAGCGCACCAAAGCGCCTGCAGTTAAATCCACCATTATGAACAATAGGTTTACAACAGATGCAAAATATAGTTTCCGCTGTATCTTACATCAACATCAGTGGCCACGCAGCTTTATAACCAGTCATAATTCCAACGGCTACATGTACAGCAGGCCTACCACCTTTTTCCTAGCCTCTGTGGCACCCCTGCTGTGTGTTATTCCGTAGTCTAACACAACTGATCCAACTAATTTAGCGCTCGATTTGCGGTTGAAACAGGTCTGTTGAAGCATGAAACCATACCAAGTTTGCAGTGCTTACTGTAATCGTCCACTCCTATTTTAACGTATCTACTACGCCATCGGCGTTGGACCACAACGCTCAGCGCCGGTACGAGTCAGTCCGGGACTTTCGTGTCCGCCTCCCATAACCAGGTTATTTAAGTCTGAATACATATACGACAGGTCTCCGTGTTTGTTCGTTCAAGAAACTGGCAAACCGACTTTATTTTCAACATGGTTTCGAGACTGCAGGGCAGTCAAATGCAACAGGTGATACATACATACTATTTCACTGTGATATACAATATTAATAATAATCACGTAAAGTCTTTTTACCTCTGTATCAGCAGTTTTTCTCGAGGCAATCCGCTTGTAGCTTTGCAGTGGTAAGAATGACAGTGTCACAGCGAAACCACGAATCAGAGATGTACTCATTCTCCCTCTCCCTCTCTCTCTCTCTCTCTCTCTCTCTCTCTGTGTTTGTCCTTAACCCACCCGATTCCATGTCCTTGTTAGGTCATAGCTGGCTTATAAAAGATTGAAATTAGGGGAGTTTCATCTACATGTTGCATGTGCTACACTTGCTACACTTGCACCAGCAGTTTTAGCAGACACCCTTATCCAGAGCAACTTACAAAGTACTGTCATTTGTTCACAGAATGCATTCAAGACAGTACCATTGATAGGTCAGAAGATACCCTTGAACCCTTGCAAGATACCCTTGAACCAGACTAGTACATAACTCTGTACTAGTCTCATCTCTGTTTTACGCTCCTGCCTTGTCAACAGGTGTGACCTGTTTCTGCTTTTGGCCCTCAGCCAGAGGAGACAAACAGGACAGGGAGACAGCCAGAGGAGATAGACAGCACAGGGAGACAGCCAGAGGAGACAGACAGCACAGGGAAGAGTGAGACCAAACTGGCCAGTATTATATTGTTTCTCCCACGGTCCATTCCAGGAAAGAGCCTCTCTCTGTCTCTCTCTGATTGTCTTTCACTCTGCTTCTCTCTTCCTGTCTGTCTCTCTGCATGACGGTCTCTCTGCTGGTCTTGCTCTGTGATTAACCCTTTCCTGTGCTGAGTGTTATAGTGTGACAGACATCGGACCGGGCCAGCACTGTGCCATAATCCTGTGCTGGAGCCGTAGATTAATGCACCTTAATGAGGAGCAGATTAGACTAGCAAGAGGCCAAGCTCCCACTACGCCTTAAATAGGGACCACAGACGAGGACATTTCAGCTTATCCACAGACTAATTCCAACCTCGCTCGTCTTCCGCCATGTTCCAGGAAGTGCTCTCCACTCTACCGTGCCTAGAAAATGTACAGCTCAGGGGAATTTACACCTTCCAGTGTGTGTTCCAGTGTGTAACAGACAAGCCTCAAACAGACCAACCTCAAACAGACCAGCTTCAAACAGACCAGCCTCAGACAGACTGACCTCAAACAGACTGATCTCAAACAGACTGACCTCAGACAGACTGACCTCAGACAGAGCCGTCTCAAACAGACCTGCCAAAACTCTTATTTTCAAGGCCAATTATATTTACATGCAACCACTAGCTCCAATGAAATCAGGGTATAATGAACACTTGCAGAGGAGGATAAATAAATTATAAAGTTAGCACTTAATTTATGTGTATTGTTAGTTTTGGATATAAAATCTATTACCCTCATGACAGATGTCTCAATGACTTTGGGGAAGGGGGCTAACCCTACTTGTAAATTCTGCCATAGTACAGTTGATGTACTATCATGGATATGATGCAAACCAGAACCAGAACCAGAAGCTCAGTTTGAGTGTTCAATTCAGTTCAAGAAACAATGACATTTGTTCAACAAATGTCATGCATGCAAATGGACCCAGGTGAATTTGAACCCTGAATTGAATTTGGATCACCTCCTTCCTGTGACACATCTGGGACAGAGACTGAAAGCAGCTGGTGAACATTTGCACATTGAGGATGCAGGCATCATAAATCAATTCATGATCACGTAGAAGAATACAATGCTTGCTGGAATATATTCAGTGAACAGCGCACTGTGTTCACACACAAACAAAGGAGCCAATACAGCTGCTGCTGATTGTGCCAGGCTGAATTTACACCATGGATATAAATATAATAGCAAACTGAATATAAAGCAAACTGAAGGGTGACTGACGTGAATTTACAATTTGAGTTTAACTAACCCACTGTAACACACCACACACGTCTGTAGTACACCACACGTGTGTAGTGCACCTCAGACATGTCTGTAGTACACCACAGACACACACACGCCTGTAGTACACCACACGTCTGTAACACACTGTACGAATATGTCTGTAGTACACCTCAAACATGTCTGTACCACACATGTCTGTAGTACACCTCAAACACATCTGTAGTACACCACACAAACACGTCTGTAGTACACCTCAAACACGTTAGTAGTAAACCACACACATCTGTAGTACACCACACTCACCTGCTGGATATCTGGGAGTGAGGCATGTTATGGCATGAGAACATTATAGAGTGAATGGTCGATTGGTAGATAGACAGACTGAGAGAGAGAGAGGGAGAGAGAAGAGCACTCTTCTGTAACAGAATCAGATGTAGTGCTGTGTCCAGGAGATGAGATTTAATCCTATTTTAATCGCAGTGGGATTAAGGATACGCAGCAGCTCCTAAATCCTCCTATACCATCTATGATGCTTCCCCAGGTGGGAGTGGCTTGTGTAACGAAGTGCTCTTAAGGTGATTTAGTTGCCATGGATTCATTCTCAACAAAGGGGACATGATCCTGCAACCTAATTAAAACAGTTTTTGTGTTAATTGATTATAAACACATCAAAATGTTGTACATGAAAATGTATTGTATTGTATCTCTCAAAAACTTTAATGAATGTATCCCCTTTTGAAAAATGTAATACCTGTCTCTGCTCTTTCACCTCTGTTAGATTAGGAGCAGCACAAATGTAGTCAAATGAACCTCTGGGTTTGTTAATAGGCCAAGGTTCAATCGGCCAGCATGTCAATTGGCCAAAGAGGTCTTCTATGAATTATTTCAACCTCGTAAGATTTATATTGATTCACTAGTCAGCACTTCATGTGAGAGAAGCTTTTATGCTTTAACACTGATTAAAACCTTTAAATCATCCTGAACTCTCAGTGTTGAGTGACAGAAGGAAGAGTTACTCGACATGGTTGAGTGTGTGTAAAAAAATATTCAAAGAGCTCAGCTATAACTGTAATGTTACAGGTAAATAAAGCATAACAATAAAAGGAGAGGAGGTACAGTAGACTGGATGTAGGGGAATGGAAAAGTAGAGCGAGAGAGAGAGATAATGTAATTGTAATGACAATATATTCATTATATTACTTTATTATTATTCTACTTTACTATGTTATTTTATTACATTTTACCATTGTATGTATCATATGCTTTGGCAATACAAATGTACATATTTGTCATGCCAATAAAGCACCATTGAATTGAATTGAATTGATATAAGGGAGTGAGTGAACCGAATGTCAGAGTGTTCTGACTGAGGGTCACAGACAGTAAATCACAAATTCCCGTATAGTTATGAAATGTTATAAATATGAATTTCAATTTGGATTCGTGTTTCAAATTCCTTATCATGATTTCACAGCAATGAAGCTGGACAGCTCATCTAGGTGAGTAGCTAGTTAGCTAGCTAAGCTATCCTTTTTGCTAACGTTAAAAGTAGCAAATCTTACAAAAAAATACAAAATGACTTGATTATATCTATCGACCTGTTACTAAAACATATAAACATTTTGTTATTAGCTTGAAATCTCCAGTAAATAACTAAACTATAACGGATTTTCTTAAAATCCATAAATGCGCGAGGAAACTTGAACCGTCAACGGTTCACCTGAAAGCCCTCAGGAGTTCTGATAGAAATGCTTGGCTACCTAGTCCTTGTTTTTAGGTAAGATCACCACTTTACGTTATAAATAGTAATGTTATATATTGTTGTGTAATTGTTGCTAACTGCGAACATGTTTTTTTACTGTATCAAGACAAGTACGTAAATTTTACCTAGCTAACGTTTGCTAGTAATTTATATAGCCAGCTATCTTGGCTAACTAGCATGTCTTTCTCTAGCGAACTATGTTAGCTCCCGTAGCCTAACTTATGTAGATTAATTTAGCTGCAAAATTTTCAAGGGTAAATAATCAAATGTTTTAAACACGACGCCGAAATAACCTAGGATTGTACTGCTAAAGAACCACAATGAGGATGCCATGACTTGATGCCGAGACCGTGTCGTGATCTACTTTGATAAAAGCAGGCTTTGGAAAGCAGACTGAAATGATAAAGCCATGTTCATAGATAGCGATCTAGCTAACTGTTTCATAGTCTCGACCTTCAGAAAGTCACTATGCTGCTTGCTGCATGTTGATATAATTATGGGATTTAGAAGCTACACAATCATGTGTAGAAACTTACCCAAAGTGCACTTTCGATTATAAGAATATAATACTAAAATAAGCCACTTGATTCCTTTTGGGGTATTGGTGTGAGAAAAGGACATGTCATATATTTTACACTTCCATTAAATCCTAAATCCGTGATATAATTGTAGATATGTTAGGAAGAGTGATAATTTTTAACGTTATTAATTTTCATTGAAGATTTAATTGAATTAAGTTATTAAGATGTCACTGAAGGAGTGAACCGCTGGGAGCTCCTGGTTCTGTGGCTGATAAAAAGGGAGCTGTGGAGAATGCGGGCATCGATCCCGCTACCTCTCGCATGCTAAGCGAGCGCTCTACCATTTGAGCTAATTCCCCTTGGCTGTTGATGAAAATGCAATAGCATAAAATACAAAATATACATATACACGTACAAAATGTGAAGTGCATTATTTACAGTAAGTGAGAAATCGGAAGTGGGAGGCCGGGAATATGTCTATTTTAAAGCGCAGCTAAGCCTGAAGTTAAAGTACATGTTTTCCTTAGACACCAGGGGTCAGTATTTTTCAGGCCGAAATAGCTCAGTTGGGAGAGCGTTAGACTGAAGATCTAAAGGTCCCTGGTTCGATCCCGGGTTTCGGCAGGGTTCAATGAATGTTTTCGTTTTTCTGTGTGTGTACCTTTTGATTATTTAGATAAATCAAATTAATGTGTACGTTATATCTTATTTATAAATTATTTCATTTTATATCAGATGACCTGAATAATATTTAAAATATAGTATTAAATATAATACTTTAGTATAAAGATAAGGTTGAGACAATTCTCTGTCAAGACTAGTACAAGTTATTCAGAAACCAAAACCTAATGCCAGCTGAATATAAACCAAGCAAAAATGTTTATTAATGTTTGAATTTTAAAACCACGGAACATTAACAAACAACAGTCAAGCGGTCGTGGAAAGGACCAATGACATTTAACGTTAGCTAGGTAGCTAATGTACTCGTCTGGTCAAAAATATTTTTACGTTATCCAAGACAAACATGATTAGAGACAATGTAGAGACAAAACATGCAGACCATTACTGAGTCGAGACTAGTCTCGTGTACTTCGACAGAAATGTGTAGAAACGTATATGTAAATATATAATATGAAATATATGAAATCGATCAAGCGACGATCAATAAAAAAGGAGTATATGCAAATGGCCGGTTAGCTCAGTTGGTTAGAGCGTGGTGCTAATAACGCCAAGGTCGCGGGTTCGATCCCCGTACGGGCCAAACGGTTTTGTCGGTCCACCGTCCCGGTGTAAATGGTGTGAAAGTTTAGAACGTTATGAAGAAACCATATTCATTGTAAATAGAAAGGTAACGCGATTAAATAATTAGTTGTATTTTTATTATGCCACTTTGATATCAATTCACGTTTACAAACAAAAAATTAACTACCAGAAAACGAGTAAATGGCATCACCTAGAGTTATAGAATACAATGCTATAATTTCCAAGACGATTCAAGTGCTAGACACATTAATGTAGACACAACAATTTTAGTGCAAATATAAAATCTTACTAAAAGTGCATAAGGTTAGCATTAGTTTAAAATAAACAACCTGCTTTCCTTCTGTCCTTGTGGAAACCCAGTAGTCCATATTCACAGAGAATGTCAGTCTGGACTTAACCCAAATACTGCCAAAAATGTTAATGTATCTTTTTATCTACAGTCTAAAAAGATGACTTGACTATTTATGTAAATACTTATGTCCTTATGTCTTTATGTGGCCATTGTGACCATCTTTTTTTACATTTCTCTTTGCTTTTGAACATGGCAGAGGTGTTATGTTTATTCCTTATTGTGTCTGGAGTTCCTTCTGGGAGAGCTTCTCCACGATGGCAGCTCCGATGGCATCACCCAGAACGTTGACGGTTGTTCGGAACCGATCTCTGACGAGATACAGAGAGAGGCAGCAGGTCGTATTACTCCCTTCAGCATGATATCGTCCCACCATTCTCTTATCTGTGGTGATGAAGCAGTGTGAACATGGCCTGTGCAGTGTGAACATGGCCTGTGCAGTGTGAACATGGCCTTTGCAGTGTGAATATGGCCTTTGCAGTGTGAATATGGCCTGTGCAGTGTGAACATGGCCTGTGCAGTGTGAACATGGCCTGTGCAGTGTGAATATGGCCTGTGCAGTGTGAACATGGCCTGTGCAGTGTGAACATGGCCTGTGCAGTGTGAACATGGCCTTTGCAGTGTGAATATGGCCTGTGCAGTGTGAACATGGCCTCTATGACAAAGTCACTCACAGCAGCCAATCCACAATGATGAGCAGACTGACATCATTGATAGGAAGTCCTACAGCAGTCAGTAAAATGATAACGGTAACCATTCCAGCGCTGGGCAGTGCCGCTCCTCCTATACATGTAGCTAATGTCATGATCCTATCACACAGCAGCAAGAAATGTGTTCAGGTGTTTTTCATATTACAGCTTATCTGTAATAACGAAATAATGAAATTTCATTAAACCCCCCCCCCGATTACCCTGCAATGGTGAGCTTGCTGGCGTCGAGTGGATAGTTGTTCATCTGGGCAATGAAGAAGACCACCACGGACTTGAAGAGCGCCGAGCCGTTCTTGTTGATGGTGGCCCCGATCGGCAGGACGAAGCGACTGATGCGCAGATCGATCCCGTTGTTCTCCTCCGCGCACTTCAGCGTCAGCGGGAGGGCGGCGGAACTGTAGCGGAGGAGAAGACGGAGCACGACGACACTGAGAAGATGTTGCAGAGTTACTGCAGTGTGGACCAAAGGTGTTTTTGCTTAATGTATGAACACGCAGCCTGGGAGATAAACTGAACTTGAATGAGTGAAGGCGGCCATTGTTTATAGTCTCCATGAGTAATGTTGGGCGTTTTGAAGTGATGGTCAGTACCTGGATGCAACTGTGAATGCGGTGAGCAGAGCGTGGCTCATTCCACAGATGAATGTGTATGGGTTTCTCCCTACCACCAACACATACAGCAAAGGCAGCACCAACATAGAGTGGATAGCCAAACTGCACAAGAATTCCATACATGTAAGAACCTTCGGAATTTACACACATTTATCCAGTTTAATATAATGCCAAGAATGGACTTGAAACATCTTCACACCAAGCGTTGTTTATGTTACAGTGATTCTCCATTGGATGTTTAGGTACAGAAAGAAACAGAAATTGCTGTCTGAGCCAGAAGTCAGAAGTGGGTCCACTAACCCAAATGAAGAAATTATTAATCCAGAATGTGCAAATGACTGACCCTATAAGCACAGTTAGCATGAAGAAGCCCAATGTCCTGAAGATGTTCCAGTCTTCTATTGCAATTACTTTTGTTGCTATCAGAAATATAATTCCAACAGGAATGTAACTAAAACACACACAGACACACAGCAGTCATTACATTAATATCAGATTAATTTATAGTGGTATTTATATTGGCATCAAACTAAGCCACCTCAAGGTTAAACTAGGTAGTGGGCAGACACAGGCTGTGATAGATTGTCTGGGCTTAATCTGGTTTTGGATATCAAGTTATATGACTCTTAAATACTTACCACAGTATAATCTTCACTATCCTCATTATAGCGTCGTTTACAGCGCTGAAGAACTCCACAAAGCACTTGCCCCTTTTGCCCATGCGGCCCAAAGTTACGCCAAGCAGAATGCAGAACGTGATAATGCCCAGAATGTTCATGCCATTCTTGTATGAGCCCACCAACTTATATTCCTGCACAGAAATTTACAGCTGCAAACTACACACTCCCTAATAGTCTAAATAATAAGAACTCAAACTACACACTCCCTAATAGTCTAACTGTAATAAGAACTCAAACTACACACTCCCATATAGTCTAACTGTTATAAGAACTCAAACTACACACTGCCTAATAGTCTAACTGTGTAATAAGAACTCAAACTACACACTCCCAAATAGTCTAACTGTAATAAGAACTCAAACTACACACTTCCTAATAGTCTAACTATGTAATAAGAACTCAAACTACACACTCCCTAATAGTCTAACTGTAATAAGAACTCAAACTACACACTCCCTAATAGTCTAACTATGTAATAAGAACTCAAACGACACACTCCCTAATAGTCTTACTGTAATAAGAACTCAAACTACACACTCCCTAATAGTCTAACTATGTAATAAGAACTCAAACTACACACTCCCTAATAGTCCCTAATAGTCTAACTATGTAATAAGAACTCAAACTACACACTCCCTAATAGTCTAACTGTAATAAGAACTCAAACTACACACTCCCTAATAGTCTAACTGTAATAAGAACTCAAACTACACACTCCCATATAGTCTAACTGTTATAAGAACTCAAACTACACACTGCCTAATAGTCTAACTGTGTAATAAGAACTCAAACTACACACTCCCAAATAGTCTAACTGTAATAAGAACTCAAACTACACACTTCCTAATAGTCTAACTATGTAATAAGAACTCAAACTACACACTCCCTAATAGTCTAACTGTAATAAGAACTCAAACTACACACTCCCTAATAGTCTAACTATGTAATAAGAACTCAAACGACACACTCCCTAATAGTCTTACTGTAATAAGAACTCAAACTACACACTCCCTAATAGTCTAACTATGTAATAAGAACTCAAACTACACACTCCCTAATAGTCTAACTGTAATAAGAACTCAAACTACACACTCCCTAATAGTCTAACTATGTAATAAGAACTTAAACTACACACTCCCTAATAGTCTTACTGCAATAAGAACTCAAACTACACACTCCCTAATAGTCTTACTGTAAGAAGAACTCAAACTACTCACTCCCTAATAGTCCAACTGTGTAATAAGAACTCAAACTACACACTCCCTAATAGTCTTACTGCAATAAAAACTCAAACTACACACTCCCTAATAGTCTAACTATGTAATAAGAACTCAAACACACTCTCTAATAGTCTAACTGTAATAAGAACTCAAATTATACACTCCCTAATAGTCTAACTATGTAATAAGAACTCAAACTACACACTCCCTAATAGTCTAACTGTAATAAGAACTCAAACTACACACTCCCTAATAGTCTAACTATGTAATAAGAACTCAAACTACACACTCCCTAATAGTCTAACTGTAATAAGAACTCAAACTACACACTCCCTAATAGTCTAACTGTAATAAGAACTCAAACTAAACTACACACTCCCTAATAGTCTAACTGTAATAAGAACTCAAACTACACACTCCCTAATAGTCTAACTGTAATAAGAACTCAAATTACACACTGCCTAATAGTCTAACTGTAATAAGAACTCAAACTACACACTCCCTAATAGTCCAACTGTGTAATAAGAACTCAAACTACACACTCCCTAAATAGTCCAACTAGTGTAATAAGAACTCAAACTACACACTCCCTAATAGTCTTACTGTAATAACTCTATGTAATAAAAAGAACTCAAACTACTATGTAATAAGAACTCAAACTACACACTCCCTAATAGTCTTACTGTAATAAGAACTCAAACTACACACTCCCTAATAGTCTAACTATGTAATAAGAACTCAAACTACACAAACTACACACCTAATAGTCTAACTGTAATAAGAACTCAAACTACACACCCTAATAGTCCTAATAAACAAATAGTCCAACTGTGTAATAAGAACTCAAACTACACACTCCCTAATAGTCTAACTATGTAATAAGAACTCAAACTACACACTCCCTAATAGTCTAACTATGTAATAAGAACTCAAACTACACACTCCCTAATAGTCTAACTATGTAATAAGAACTCAAACTACACACTCCCTAATAGTCCAATAATAAGAACTCTACACACTCCCTAATACTGTTATAAGAACTCAAATTACACACTGCCTAATAGTCTAACTGTAATAAGAACTCAAACTACACACTCCCTAATAGTCCAACTGTGTAATAAGAACTCAAACTACACACTCCCTAATAGTCCAACTGTGTAATAAAAACTCAAACTACACACTCCCTAATAGTCTTACTGTAATAAGAACTCAAACTACACACTCCCTAATAGTCTTACTGCAATAAGAACTCAAACTACACACTCCCTAATAGTCTTACTGCAATAAGAACTCAAACTACACACTCCGTAATAGTCTTACTGCAATAAGAACTCAAACCACACACTACCTAATAGCCTCACTGTGAACTCAGACTAAACACTAATAGTCTGCCACTACAATAAATCTGCCAGTACAATAACAAATCTATTATCATGACCTATGAAAAACATGTTCTTATGTTCTTGGCATTGTTAAAGCATTTGAAACAGTATTTTCAACTCACAATCTGGGAGGCATTTGTGGTTGATGTTCTCACTGGTACACGTGTGGATTTGTACTGTAAGTCACAGACACAAAAGCACCAGTTACATTTTTAACACGTGATTGGAGTGGGTGTTTAAGGCACTGCCTAGTCAATGATTCGCTGACATCACAATGAGCAAACAATACGAATATGTGCAAAAGGTTTTTTTTTATAAAACGAGCTCACTCAGGAATTCACGTTATTTTAGAAAACTTTAAAAAATGCAAAATGCCCAGTCAGTTTTGTAAGAAATCTTGTCAGAAATGCTAATCAAATGCTTTGATCAAATTAAATAAGTGGATGCACAAACAGTTGAGACATCATAATAATAATGTATAATGTCAATAATCATTTAATGTAGGAGGAAACTGATATTTACCTGCTGAAAACAAGCCTGTACCAGGTTTTCTGGAATCAGATTTCTGCAGTACACAAAGCAACCATGCATAAAGTCCAACGCTAACCTAATCGGGTGATGGCTAATGTAATGGCTAAGGAACAGGTACTGTAAGTTAATGCACAAACTGTAGCATAATTGGACTGGTCCATGATGTCCTCTGAAGACGCCCCAGCCACCACGGTCACCTGATCAGGTCCAGCATGGCGTCCACTGTTGCTGCTGACTGTGGCGCGTCTGTCCACTGGTCCTCTGTGGAGTGTGAGGACGTCCCGGGCTTGATGACTGTCGCCAGGACCATTCCTGACGTTCCGGCATGATGAAAACACGGAAGTACAAGTGCTCTGTGCCATTTCAACGATGCCGACCAGAGGGTCATGGGTTTGATTCCCAGGTCCTAGGCCATGACTGAAGTGTGAGAGGCATTTGAGCAAGGCACTTAACCCCAACTGCTCCCCGGGCGCTGGACTAGGGCTGCCCATCGCTCTGGGGACGTGTGCACCACAGTCCCCTAGTGATCACTAGTGTGTGTGTGTATGTGTGTTCTGACTGCACAGATGGGAAAATGCGGAGGACTAATTTCGATTGGGGTGAAAATCACAACTGACAAAATGAAAACTTCTTTAAAGCACAGGCGGTGCTCAGCTATCCAGCCCTGGGACGACCAAAGGAGAGCATCTCACAGTGCGATTGAATCTGAGGCTGTGGAAATCCACCCTCATGTGTAATCATACCCACAATGATGGCTGTGATGGTGGTGCTAAGGGTGTAGGCGATGGTCCTCATCCCAATCTTCCCAGAGCTCCCAGAGTCCATTGCTGCCACACCTGCACCAACCACAGAGTGTATTCAAACCACTGTCATGCATATTCATGCATACACAAATCTGCTTCCATTCTGTGAGAGAGTGAGAGAATTTATTAGAGTGAGAGTATTTATTAGAGTGAGAATACTTATTAGTGAGTGTATTTATCTTATAAGTTGCCTGATAACTGATAACTGCCTGATAAGCAGATGAATGATAACAGCTTAGTACAGTAGCCCGGAGCGTCAGATTCTGTACAACACCAGAAGAAGTGATTTAAGATCATTATTCCTAGTCTCAGATTTTCTGAAGAGCCGTCTCATGTTTTTTTTTGTTTGTTTGTTTGTTTTGTTTTTTACTGAACTTGTAATGGGCAAAGCCCATCAGACCTGCACACATGTACGGACAGGAGTACAAAGGGCAAACGATGCCATTTTGTGGATACTTCATATAGACAGATCACAACTGCTGGGGAAACTCTTGATTTCTAAATTGGCATTGCGTGGAATCCCCCTGGTGGCCAGAGGCTTGCATTGCGGATAGTTCCTTACATAACTAGAATCAGCTTTTCCCTTTCACAATTTATCTGAACAGTTCTGACATTTTCAAGCAGGGATACACTTATGCTAATTATACAAACGCTGCCTCCATGTACTGTAGTGTGTTTCCTGAGGTACAAACCCAGAACAGTGGGAAAAGGTGTACAGCAGTGTACAGTACAGTGTGCTGTATGGTGGTGACCTAGTGTACAACCTGTGATCATACTGGAACAGATTAGAGGCAAGGTGATCATCTTCAGCAGCTGTGTCAGAAAGTCCCCGGGAAAGCTGAAGTAGAGCCGATTCATTGTGGACAGGGAGTTACACCCACGCATCAGTACACCAAGACCTATACCTGCCAGAGGGTACGAGAGTGTGAACCAGAGGGTACGAGAGTGTGAACCAGAGGGTACGAGAGTGAACCAGAGGGTACGAGTGTGAACCAGAGGGTACAAGAGTGTGAACCAGAGGGTACAAGAGTGTGAACCAGAGGGTACGAGAGTGTGAACCAGAGGGTACGAGTGTGAACCAGAGGGTACGAGAGTGTGAACCAGAGGGTACGAGTGTGAACCAGAGGGTACAAGAGTGTGAATGCGGTGTGGGGAGGGCCCTAACGGTTCTTATCAACAACTATACCTCAAACCGAGGAGAGAAAGATGGAGAAGGGGAGAGAGAGAAGGTGGAGAGATAGACGAGAGAAATAATAGGAGACAAAAGAATACTCTTACCCAGAGACACTGACAACATGGTGCTGAGGAAAAGCCAGTGCTTCTTCACAAAGCTGCTAAGTCGCACCTCCATTTTCATCCAGGAACTCACCAAACACCTGAAGACAAATGTGGCTCTGCGAGGTCTCGCAACAGCAGGTTTTCAGTGAGCAGAGCAGCAGTGACCTGAAGGATTTAAACTAGCATACATGTGTGTGTGTGTGTCACTCCTAGTTATCTTTTATGAGAAATGTGTGACTTTAACCTTGTACAAAAACACTGAATAAAGCTGTCCAGAGCACGTCCTGCTGGTTACACACACCCGAGAACAGACAATCCTTTATTCTGACAAGGACTTCTGTTCAGGCCCAGTGATGCACAGCTGGTTGAGGAGATGATTAACCAATCAGGTAAGGTTCTCAGGAAACTGTATATACCTCTGATTGAATGTCAACCACAAAGTCAAAACAACAGTGTCATTCTTCAGTTGTGTTTAATGTTTTGCTTTCTTTGGGGGATGGGGGGGGGGTTTGAGATAATATTAACAGACTAGTTGCATTAGACTGTTCAGACACTGAATTACTGTCTGCTAAGTGAACATGTATGTAGACAGATTTGTGTATGTCAAATCAGAATGCTGGTGCTTCAGACAATGGCAACAAAAAGAGATACAAAAACATATCAAACTTTATTGTTTGCAATACCACCATCTTAGTTAAAGATGGTAAATAGTATATGTTGTCAAATACAATACTGTAAAAAGACTTCTTAATCAAACCAAAACAACTACGTTAACATACATAAGTAGTGAATACTATCCACGAGAAAACCCTGTAGGCATGGGCAATCCAAGTGTCAAACATGGTACGTCTTCTAGTTATGTCACTGGTTAATTCCTCTATTCTAATTGGCTGTCCATGAAAGTAGCTTTAAGTCTCCTTTTAGTGATACAGTCCATTGATTGGCTATGTCACCTGTCATTCAAGTTGTAATGTGCACCACCAACTAAACCAATAGTCAACTGGGCCTTCAATTACCAAAATGAATGTTCAGGTCTAGCATTAGTTAATGGAATTATACTTCACTTTATTTACCCAAAGCAACAGTCTGCAGTGGGTTAATGTGCATTAAAAGCAAATCTATGCAAATCTCCTCATGCTGCGTGTTTAAAAATTAGTCTTACATAAAAGAACTAGTTAAGTGCACCGTACTCTCTAACAGAGCAGGACATGAAGTAGAAATGTATTCTAAACGTGTTTCTGCAGAACACCACTCAAAAATGCACCCAACAGTCAAAGAATCAGACGTTGAATAGTATCAGTCTTTGAAGCATTAGCCTTGACGGGACTGGAAAACATTCTGGTCTGAACTTTGATACAAGCCAACGGCTAATCACACCGATCTACCTGCAGTAATTACTCACCACAAAAGAATGATTATAATTATATAATTTAACGCTGGAAACGCTGAGTTATGTTTAGTACGCATGCAATGTTGTTTTCTCTGCCTGAAATCTGCTGTTTTCACACAACCTATTTAACAGGCAATATATGAACAAACATTTGTTTACAAACAAGAACAAAAGAAGTGCTTACAAATGACTCCTTATTTACACTTCACATCTTAACAAGAGCTACGTCTAACTTTATAGAAAAAGCACAAATTTGTGACAATAAGGTGTGAGATACGTAGTGTTTTCTACGGAAGAAACGAAGTTGCGTTCATGAACTGCACGTCCAGCACCATTGGTCACTCCAGACAAGAACATTAGCAGGTTCCCAGCTGAACTTTAGGGGCCTTACAAAGGAACAACTGAATTTTCAGTGCAAACTGTGAACTTTATGAACCAGTTAGCAAGTGTGCTAACATCAAACTTCAAAGTGTATTTACAATGGCCAGCAGAGCATTTATGGCATCGTTGTAGTTAGAAGGTCTCTTGACCAAAATCTTAAAATGATTTAAGATAAATGGAGTTTCAGTTCTTCATGGGTATCGTGTAAACTACAGTGATCTTGTGGTCACTGGATGTATTGCCGTCAGTACAACAGGAACATAAAACACCTATTTCTCCATCCACTAGTCTGCACCAGTTTTGAAAAGGTTACAAATTTCTAGTCTCAGTTTTCATGGCAATGTTTCAAAATGTTTGCAGAAAAAGAAGGTATGAAAATTCCTTGTTGGTTGTTAGGACACTGAGATGATGCTGTGTTGGTTGAGTTGCTAAGCGTCAGAAGGACAGTACGGTTCTGCTTGTCAGGTGAATAAACTGAAATTAATTTAGAAAAGACAAAATGTTAGCAAAGACAGGCATTAAACCTTGTTCAGAATATAAAACTTTTACAAAAACTCGGAGTTTATGGCATATTGAAACATTTTTCTCTTGTGGCTCAGACACCAGCAAAAACACATTGAAAGCACCAACGCTATGTTTACATTACAGTTTTGAATTCTTTTTACTTAGATCAGATTCTGATTCTGAAAGCACAAACTTATATGTGGCAGTAGGGTATCGTGTAGCTGTATAGGATATCACAGCGTAGCTGGAATGTCCTACATGCCGTCAGTCTTAGGACGACAGAACAGGAAACACAGCTGCCACAGAAGGCACAAAAGTAAACCCACACGTGCACGAATACACATGCACGAGTGTACACGTGCACGAGTACACATGCACGAGTGTACACGTGCACGAGTACACATGCACACAGGTCTTACCAGCTCTCTCTCACTGCCTCAATGTCACTCAGTAGGTTCTGTGCCAAACAGATCCCAAATATCTGAAAGCAAAAAGCCATTGGTCATAAAACTGCACAACGCTGATAGAATTATATAGCATAGAAATATCCATGAAATCCATTTCGCATTGTAACTGAAATCCATTCGTTTATTACTGTAGTTTAAAAGGTGTGTGATGTGTATCATGTGTAAATGATGTAAAATATAAAATGATCTTGGAATTTGTATTAGGAGTTTGGAAAATGTCATGGAACCTTGATCAAAACATAAAAGCAACCCGTTTTAGTCAATGTAGGAGATATCCATCTGCACACACACACACACACACACACACCTGTAGCAGTGCAATTCCTATGAAGATCCCGGCAACCACTGTGAGATTCTCCTGCAGCCACTTCTCAAACTGGGGCACACAGCCCTTGGTGTAGATGAACGTCTTCTGCTCAGACTCCTCCACAGTGCAAACACAAAGCACACATGCACATAAACAAGTTTAAGTAAATAAGTAATGTCAGGACCTCAATTAAAGTGAAAGCCCACAGTCTGTTAAACACTCAGGTTAATCTGTCTTCACATCCTGCCTCCTGTCAGTAAAATAGTTACTAAAAACCATTGGGGTTTCTCTCTGCAGAGAGCAGCTATGCATCACCACAGGGGTCAGAGGTTCACAGGGGTCAGAGGTTCCACCTAGGTTGTTCAGTTAGGACACAGCCCAGATAGAGAGGTTAAGTACCAAATGTAGGTCTGAGAAATGCATGGTGCTCAGATTAGAACAGTGTATGTCATCAGTCTCGCGAGATTATAACGGCCTACCTCATCACTCTCGTGAGATTATAAGGACATAATTCACTTGCTCTGACGAGATTATAGCAAATCCCACCAGCAGTCTACAAACCAGACCAGCTATGGTAATTTCACCAGAGCATAACGAAGATGAGGGTGAAGAAGAAGAGTGCGATGAAGGCCAGGTGCACACTCACTTCCTTAGCTCGGATGTCATATCCACACTGGGTGTTAATCACATCCTCCTGAAGAGGAAAGAGAGAGAGGGAGGGACAGAGAGAGAGAGGGGAGACATAAAAGGAAATCTTGGTTTATGTCTTAATGTTACTCTACATGTGGGATATCTGAGCACGTGAGTGAGTGATTGAGGTAGTCATGTAGTGGAAACCTCAGCACCAGCAGGGAAACCCACATCCTGTTTACATTTCCATGGATTCTGGAAACCCACATCACTTCCTGTTTACATTCCCATGGATTCTGGAAACCCACATCACTTCCTGTTTACATTTCCATGGCTAATGGGACCAGAGGACAACATTCTGAGGTGGTGATGTCAGTGTGTGTTTTCAGCACATGCTAAATGTGCGATTGTGTGTGTGTGTAAGAGAGAGTATATATTCATTAAGAGTGTGTGTGTGTGTGTGTGTGTATTTGCATGGGTTCGCTGAAAGCACGTGTGTATATGTTCACTAGGATGTGTGTGTATGAGATCACTGAAAGCATGTATGTACATGTTCACCAAATGTGTGTGTTCACAAAGTGCAAGTGTGTGTTTTCACTGAGTGTGATTTGTGTGTGTGTGTGTTTTCACGGAGTGTGATTTGTGTGTGTGTGTATGTGTTTTCACTGAGTGAGTGTGTGTGTTTTCACTGAGTGTGATTTGTGTGTGTGTGTGTGTGTGTGTGTACTCACAGCGGGGTCCTTAGTGCAACAGGAGAAGGGAACTCCACATTTCTCTCGGCTCAGGTTGGTGTCAGTACAGTTAAAATAGATGTTCAGATTCCAGTCAGCTGGACCAAACGCTCCACAACACTCCCACTGCACACACACACACACACACACACACACACAGTTTTAGAGGAAGCTCATGCAGTGAACCAAGAATAATGAATTCAACAGAGTGAAGAGGTGAATGTGCCCTCACGTATTCCTGTGTGAAGTCAATGAGATTCTGAAGGTCAATGTCATCACGGTACGCTCGGATGTTGTTGTTGATGAAGAACTTGAGCTGATCTTTGATCCAGTCCTTGAACACGAACGCCAGCACTCCAGCTGTCAGCTCCAGGAAAAATATGATCCCCAAAAACACAGAAAACTGGAGAGAGGAGAGTGGAGAGGGAGAGAGAGGAGAGGAGGAGAGGGAGAGTGGAGAGGGAGAGAGAGGAGAGGAGGAGAGGGAGAGTGGAGAGAGGAGAGGGAGAGTGGAGAGGGAGAGAGGAGAGGAGGAGAGGGAGAGAGGAGAGGGAGAGTGGAGAGAGAGGAGAGGGGGAGAGAGGGGGGAGAGAGGAGAGGGGGAGAGGGAGGAGAGAGGAGAGGGAGAGAGAGGGAGAGAGGGAGAGGGAGAGGGAGAGAGAGGAGAGGGAGAGTGGAGAGGGAGAGTGGAGAGGGGGAGAGAGGAGAGGGAGAGTGGAGAGGAGAGGGAGAGAGAGGAGAGAGGGAGAGTGGAGAGGGGGAGAGAGGAGAGGGAGAGAGGGAGAGAGAGTGGAGAGGGGGAGAGAGGAGAGGGAGAGTGTAGAGGGAGAGAGGAGAGGAGGGGGAACACTCAATAACGAAGGCCACTAGATCTAAAACGCTGGTAACGTTGCAAAACGTTACTGTTGCCACATAGACGCAATTCAACCGCAACGTCTTTAACGTTTTTTAACAGTGACAACATTATGTCAAACGAGTTATGGTTATCGTACGGCACTGTGCGACGTCCCCTCCATGCATGGTTAGAGTGCTTACCAAAACACACACACACAGAGGAAGGCAGTGACTCACAAACTTCAGCAGAAAGGAGTTCTCCCTCAGTGCACCGATGCAGCCAGCAAAGCCGAGCACAAACATTACCCCCCCGACCACCAGGAACAGCCACACAGGGTCAAACCCTCCCAGATCAGTGATGGAAGAGATGTTGGAGAGCACCCCCTGAGAGAGAGAGAGAGAGAGAGAGAGAGAGGGGGGGAGAGAGAGAAGGGAGGAGAGAGAGAGAGAAGGAAAGTATAGAGTGTGTGTAAAGAGAGAAAAAAAATATGTGAAAAAATGAGGATTGTGGTAAGTAGGTGGACGCTGTAATTTTAGGTTACCAATATTGTAAATAAATGAATGTGCCACACAGTCGATCGGGCACGTGTTCACCAACCTTCTCACTCCAGGCCCACAGGGCCACAGACAGGAAAGCCACCCCCAGTAGCTGAGGAGAAGACACACAGAACAAATGAAGCCCACCAGCATCACTAGAGCCCAAACTCATGGTCGTCACCATATCTGCACACGCGTCCATTGCATGCAAAAAAAACGCCTATTCATTCAAAACGCCTAACATGACATCATGTCCTTTTAGCCTAAAGTACCACATCTGAAGACATCCGACACTTTTAACGTCACGTCTGAGACTCCTAACTTCCTGGCATAGGCCTTCCTTTGATTTTAAACGCGTAGTGGCAGGATTGGGTTTAGGATTACGCCAGGTTATCGTTACCCCGAGACAAAGATACCGCGGTTGCAGTGCGTGTGGCGCACGCAGGACCAGGGACACCATACTCAATAACGAAGACCGCCGGATCTAAAACCCCGGTAATATTGCAAAAGGTTATTGTCGCTACATAGAGGCAATTTAACAACGTCTGCATTAACCAGTGGCGACGTTACGCGACATGCACCCCCCCCCCCCCGCCTGCCCAGTGTCTGCGCTTGCCAAAACGCGCATTCCCAGCAATATTTGCATACGTACCCAAAATATTATGTTGAATCCAAATATAAAGTATTTGATGCAGCAGCCTACTTCGTGGACGTTGAAATGCTTTCCTGACATGTTTGATGGATGACGTTATTCCCTAACGTTATTATCGCCACTGAAAATGAAACACTTTCCGTCCACCCTTCCGTGACGACAGACCGATCATCGCCTGCTTAGTTTTGTCGACATCTTTTTAATTTTAAATCTGGTATCAACGCATACTATGTTCTGTTTATACTGCAGCAACGCAAGAAAATGTGTCCTTTAGTCAAGGAAATAACGCCTGTCGTGCTTGGAGGAGAATAACGGTGCGGGCGCTCCCCAGGAAATAGTGACGTACGAGCTACTTCCGGTCAATTTAACGTAGCAAGCATAGCGAGTTTTCATAATAAAGGTTTTCCGTGTCACGCAAATGCTTAACGTCATGGAGTGCAAAACAAACAAATGAAAGCAAGATGTTGACAGAAATATTTTCAGAACCCAGCATTTTGAACATTGCGCATATCTAAACATATGAGAGAGCGCATGGAATGCTCACGTTTTGAGAATACCCCGTTTTGAGAATACCCCGAGACTTTTCATGTGACATTTATGAACCGGAAGTTATGTCTTGAGGTCAGTATCCCTTTTCCCTTTGCACGCAGTGCAAGTTCGAGGAAGTGCGGAGTGTACCTCGTTTCATTCTCCGTACTATTCTTGATTCGTTCTTATGTAAGGTCGCACTGGGTTATTATTAGTTTTTTTGGAAAAGATTGATCTGTGCTCTTTTGGGTGTAGTACATTTACGCTGGACGGCGTCTTGTGATTCTGCAATCCCACGCAAAAATGTCTGCAGAGGAAGCGGACAAAACAACCGCGACTGACGCCAGTGCGGGCGACGAGGAGGAGGAATGGCTGTACGGCGGTGAGCGCAGGACCGGCCCCGCGCTTACAGACGCGCGGTGTGGGACTCCATAGGCAGGCCTACAGATGTCGCTGAGGCCGGAGTTGTAACTCATAAATCACAAGGGTTTGGTTCATTTAGTAAAATAAACATATAATTAGGAAGAATGCAGGGAACAGGTCGCTCCTGAATTCAGAATCTTGAACTTAAACCTGGTCATTGCGTTTTTGGACTAAATAAGTACTTGATAATTGCACGTTGGATTAAAGT
>JAGXOD010000143.1:55000-80000 GCA_020368025.1 Brachyhypopomus occidentalis
CTCCCCCTCTCTCTCTCTCTCCAGGTCATCTCTGAGCACTCCTCAGATGCTGAGCCGGCCCCTGCTAAGATGCCCGCCGCCTTTTTCCCCCCAGGACCAATCCCACCAACCATGCCCCCACCCCCTTTCCTGCCCCCGCCCACTGTCAGCCAGGCTCCGCCTCTTCTCCCTCCTCCCAGTGAGTCTTATTAAGTATCTTCAGTGTAAGCCACACAGCTGTGGTTCCAATTCATACTTGTGTAACTGTGTTGAATGATTTCTAATAAGCAACAATGCATTTCTGTCCTTTAATGTCATCTGCAGGGTTGCCGATCACCGTTCCACCTCCTGGTATGTCTCATCTCTGGCCGTTCAGCTCTTACTGAGTTTTTCGGCCTAAGGAAAGTATAATTACGTGTAACTGAATGTCTTTCTAGTAACAGGAGAATTCAGGATCTCAAGCAGATGTTTATACAAGTCTGAATAGGTAATAATGGGATGCCAGACATTCTTTAAATCTTATTGGTTTGTAGGTTTCCCGCCCCCTCCTGGAGGCCCGCCCCCTTCTCTCATCCCAACCATGGACAAGTAAGCCTTCAACCTGTTAACATCTTACCATGTGGGACTGCCTGATGTTGTATTAAGGGCTTCTGGCCTGTCGTAATTGGACAGTAGTCCTACCTGCCATCATTACTTATCGGATTTATAGCTTAATGTCATAATGATGGACACGTTATTTTCATTTTAATCGACGTGAAGAACTCAGTCCCTGTTCATGGCCTCCATTTTAAGCAGTGCATTAGTGCATCAGGCCTTAGAAAACAGTTTACTGATTGTTTGGGTGCTGTGACGGTGATGATGGTGGTGTCTTCCTCCAGCAGTGGACACCCCGGAGGGTACGACTGCCGTCCCGTCGCTCCGTACGCCTTCCCGCCAGGTGAGTGCTGGACTCCTGTCGCATTCAACCACTGTAAAGCAGACAGGCCACTTATCTTTTGCCCAGCAGATGGCGCTGTTGTAGCACACGCGGTCCAGCTCTAGTGCTGTCCACTGGATCTCCTTCTTCTTTTGATCTTTGTGCAGTAATGGGGCCCTGCCCTCAGTAGCGCCCCCTACCACCAAGAGGTGCAACAGTGGTGAATGTGTGTGTGGTTCTTCCTCAGGAAGCTACCCGCCACCCATACAGGCCCCGGTGAACAACTGGCCCGGCGTGATGGAGAACAAGCCGTGGGACTATTACCCCCGCAGGGACAAGGAGAAGGAGCGTGAGCGCGAGCGTGAGCGCGAGCGTGAGCGGCCCAGGGAGCGCGGCCACGAGCGCGAGAGGGAGCGCGAGCGCGAACACAGCCCCTCCTCCATGGCCTACAACAGGTCAGCACCAGGACACTGACACGCTACCAACGTACGTTTCTGAACTTCTCATTAAATGTGCCACTACAATCTGCAACCCCCCCCCCCCCCAGTGATGAGGAGCGCTACCGTTACCGTGACTACGGGGATCGAGGGTACGAGAGGCACCGTGAGCGTTCGAGTCGAGAAAAGGAGGAGAGACACAGAGAGAGGAGACACCGGGAGAAAGAGGAGAGACACAAGTCATCACGCAGGTAACACACACACACACACACACAGAGAGATAAGTCACCACGCAGGTAACACACACACACACACACACACAGGAGAGATACAGAGAGTTCTACAAAACGGACAGAACAGTTTAGGTTCATTCCCTGCAGCAAACTCCACTAGTTTGATTGACACACAGCTCAGCAACAAGCACTTCCTGTGTGTTGTACCTCCCCTTTTACACCATACTTTACCTTTAAGGCCCATTAACCCTCACGTTAACCAGATCCTTAAAACAGCATCCTGTCTGCGTGCCTGTCTGTGTGCAGCAGTAGCAGACGGAGGCACGACAGCGAGGAGGGCGACGGCCACCGCAGACACAAACACAAGAAGTCCAAGAGAAGCAAAGAAGGCAAAGAACCCAGTGAGGAACGCAGTGCTGACCAGGAGAACCAGGACGCCATGGAGTGACCCCTCCCCCACCGTTAGCGCCGTTAGCTCCTCACGCACGTCCGTCGCCTTTTGTGTTTTAGTTTCGTTTTGTACCCCCCCCCCTCTTCTTTTTTCTGTTCAAAGTACCGTGTAGACGTTGATTTGTTTGATTAAAAAAAAAGCATTTGATAATTTCTCTAATTTTTGTCTGAGGACTTGTGTGGGTTTACAGTAAGATGGGATGAGTGACCTGCTCAGAATGAAACAGATCAAGATGTGACCAGATTCCTGGATCACTAGTTCCCAGCCAATCAAATAAGCCCCGTGACAAGGAGGGGGCGGGATTAACTGCTTTCTTCTTTCATGCATGGCACATGTAACCAATCATCCTGGCTCTCTGAATACAGGATGGGAGGCACTCGTCACTCATCTGGTCTGTGATAGGTTCTCACACACACACACACACGCATGTTAAACAGTCTTTTATTACTGTATACACACAGCACTTGAATCCTCTTTAGAGGAAAACCCCTAGTGTGGAGACATCCTGGGCCTGGACAGGGAGATGGGGCTGGCATGTTCAGTGTAGGACACACATCGCTTACATACACACATCAGGGTTCATCAAATCTGACCAACATCTGGGTGTTGTACTGGAGTTAGCAAGTTACATAGTGAGTTTAAATGGGATTAGCTGTCACCTTGGAAACGATGTAAAATCATCATAATTAATCCAGTCCAGTATGCTAACCACGGCTGTGTATTAGAAATACAACCATGCAGTTCACACACTGGACCCATTTTAAACTGTTCAACCAAAACCTCCCCAAACGTGGCTCACAATTTCCAAAACAGGTTCTGCATTTCTGAGGCGCCGCTAACTGGCTCACTAGCTCACGGTCCGCACAGCCGCGTTTCTGGGTGAAGTGCTGCTTTAGGACAAGCACTCTTCTCCACGCCGGTGCTGTTGAACGTTTATAGTGTTCAGCCTGTGTGAAGATCGGGGAGGGGGGGGGGCGCTTCCTTAACATCAGACTGGTAAACACGGTCAAAGTTCATCAGAACTGACCAGACCCAGGACATGACAAACTAGAAAACAAAAAGAAATATATAGAACTCAAAACATTTTATTACCATCCTGCCACCCCGAACAAACAGCAAAAACAAACCCAGCAACACCTGGTTGGGGCAGGCGAACAACGAGAATAAACGCGCCGAGTTTCTCCTGCAGCCGCCATTGCTGCATTTGGAGATCGCGCGGCGTGGAACACCTAAAAACCGCCGCGTCCTCGACCAACAGACGAGCCGACTCCTCCTGGTGGCTTGTTGCCGAGCGCTGTTTCTCGAGGACGCAGGAGTACAGGCGCTGTGCTTGTCCTGTTGTTGCATCGCGCACATAAACAAACGAGAAACAAACGAGAAACAAACGAGAAACGAACAGAAGGGAGAGGCGCTTCGGCTTCAGGACGTCCACGTCGCCCCTTGAAGCCCAAGTCGTTTTACTCCACTGTGGTTTAAATTCGAACCAGACGTCAATTGTCCGCGTGTAGCTCCACCAGCAAAGCCCGTGTGTGATTGTCTCGTTGAGATTCCTCCTGGTCGTGGGAAGGTCCAACATGATGAGATTATTCTTGGATTATTCCTGTGGCCACTGGGCGGTCTGTCCGTGTCCCGTGTTGTTTGACGGGTTGGTGTGCGTGTTCTGGACCTGATCCGCGTGTGGAATCCTTAAGATCTAATACAGAAGGTGGAGCTTATGACCCAATCCTGATCAGTGCAGTCATGTGCTATAGGGTGACTATTCTTGGTTAGCCCCTCCCACTATTATTCCGATGCATGACGAGGGAGGTCTCTGGTTGGAAGGCTCCAAGAAGTTGTCTGTGCGTAGGTGTGTCTTCATGTAAAGGGGGTGTGTGCTTGTGGCTTTATCCAAGAGATTCCAACCAATACAGGCCACAGTCTCAGAATGTGTGTGTGTGTGTGTGTGTGTGTGTATGTATGTTTTGTCAGGGTTTGACAATGCTCTGTATCAAAGAGCACTGCATATCTGACAAGTTTGTGTGTGTGTGTGTGTGTGTGTGTGTGTGTGAGAGAGATAGAAAGGAGTTTTCAGTTTTGATTTAGGGACAAAGGGGAACCGTGACAGTACCAGTGAAAGGCACCTTAGGCAGAGAGGAGGGCTGGGGCAGCTGCTACTAGTCCGGTCTGAAGATGGGGATCTTGGGTAGAAACTCTATTAGGATTACCTGGAGAGAGGGAGGGAGGGAGGTTAATACAGTAACAGAAGGGTAAGTAATGACAGAGCCGTCAAGATCCAATGAGCGTCAGCGTTTCACACATTTACGCGGCTCGCCAACGCAACATAAGCACCGCCCGAGTATCTCCCCCGCATGCATAAGCACCGCCCGAGTATCTCCCCGACTGTAGTGCCAGCTCCCGTGGAGCACAGAGGCAGGTGTGCTCAGGTGTGTTCAGGTGTGTAGCTACGAGGCTGAAGGGTGAGTTTAGCACACGGACTCTGGCCCCAACACGACGCGCAGCCAATGTGGCCGTCAGAAAGACAGACCAACCTCAGCTAACATAAGACTAGAAAGACAAACTAACTGAAGCGAACGATGGGGTAGGGTAGTTGGGGTAACTGTAGGGTAGTTGAGGTTAGCATTTAGCATGAAGTGGTAACAGACAAAGCAAAATTTGTTGAATCCTGCCATGAATACATGTCAGACCTGTGGGAAACACGTCATGTTCATAAATGGCTACCAGCGGTTTGTGAATGGTGTGTGTGTGTGTGTGTGTGTGTGTAAGACTTACATATTCCATCATGTTGTTGGTTTCACACTTCCTTTTGCTGAGCCTCCAATGCAGACAGAGCTGAAATAAGGTATTTGTAAATGAAGAAATTAGGCATGAGTGGTAACCACGTACACACACACTCTCATACACACACACACACACTCACACACACACACACACCACATACACACACACCACATACACACACACTCACACACACACACACACCACACACACACACACACCACATACACACACCCCACACACACACACACTCATACACACACTTTCATACACACACACTCTCACACTCTCATACACACACACACACACACTCACTCTCACACACACACACACACACACACACACACACACACACACACACACACACACACACACTCACACCTTGTGATAGAGACGGCTGTTCTCCCACTCCAGTAGCTTCTCTATGGACCTGCGTGTCTGAGGAGAAACAACACAGTGAAGCCAAAAGCTGCTACACCCACACCTACACCTACCCCTACACCTACACCCACCCCTACACCCACCTCTACACCTACACCCACCCCTACACCCACCTCTACACCCACCCCTACACCTACACCCACCCCTACACCCACCTCTACACCTACACCCACCTCTACACCTACACCCACCCCTACACCTACACCCACCCCTACACCCACCTCTACACCTACACCCACCTCTACACCTACACCAACCCCTACACCTACACCCACACCCCTACACCTACACAAAAACCTGCTTAAGACAGAAACAACGCTTCACCTATTAAACAGCAGGTTTAAATAAAGACTAGCTTGGGTAACTCACATCACTGACCCCTGCGTGGGGTAACTCACACCACTGACCCCCGCGTGGGGTAACTCACATCACTGTAACTCACATCACTGACCCCCGCATGGGGTAACTCACATCACTGACCCCCGCGTGGGGTAACTCACACCACTGACCCCCGCGTGGGGTAACTCACACCACTGACCCCCGCGTGGGGTAACTCACCCGTTTACTGAGGCAGATGACGGGCCACAGACTAAAGCCCAGAGTGCAGCAGCAGCACAAACAGCCACACAGCAGCCAGCGCACGTTCACCGGCAGCGTCTTCCGGAGGCTGCCGTTCACGCGGTTGATGCTGGCTTTGAACTCCTCTGGCGCCACCTGCAGGTCGGAAGACACAGGTACAGCCACCAGCCCACTACAACCCGATGTCGTTTCTGTGCCATTTCACTTAAATGTTAATTCAACTTTTGGAATTAAACAAATGCAATTTATAAATTCATTAAACCCAAGTGAAAATGAGATCTTTAACTAGCTATGCACATTCACATTCAGAAGGTACCGTTCAATAGCACTGCTAAAACAAACAATGTAACCCACACTACTCACCTTTCCCGTGAGCGCTGAGGGAAACTCCGACTCAAATTTATTGCTGAGCCCAAACCTACGATTGGTTAAAAAGCGCCGTCAGCTTTAAACCTCATTTGTGAAAAGTCGTATTTTATGAGCACTTTCGTTTTCACCACTGTTTAATCTTTTGACACCATATTCACTACTTGATCTTGATCACTATATTCACTACTTGATCTACTTGATCTTTAAAGCCACAACCACACATCCTGCGCCCAGAAGGACCGAGTTAAGCCACTGATCGGTTCATCTGACGAGGCCACACTATCGGTCGGCAGTCGGGTCGCCCCGCGGGGCTGCGGCGGGGCACTTACACGGTGACGTGGCCCGATCCGCGCACCACCACCGGGTCCGGGGCGTACTTCAGCAGCTGCTCCTCAGCGGCCCTGTCCTCGTCCTCTTCCTCCTCCTCCTCCTCTTCCTCCTCGTAAATTTCATCAAAGTCCTCCATCATCGCCCGTCTCGGTCTCTCGCTTCCCAAGAGAAGCGCCGAGAGCGACCAACTTTTTTATTTGAGATTACCGAGTGTGTTGTAATTACGTTAATCTGAACACCGTAAACGGTTCCTCGCGGACCATAGGGAGATATCTACAGAACAAGAGTCCGGACCAAAACATCAACATCCGCCGCAATTCTCAGGGTGACGGAGATCTATTATCGCGAGAGTACAATTCTCATGGCGTGTTGATGACGGAGATCTATTATCGCGAGAGTAAATCACTCAGCTTTAAATTTATTTGAGGTTTCTTTAAAAATTAATATTATTTAGTTTAATAATAAGAAATGTGTCGGTTAATTTCCACATCTATTTCTAAATTAGCCAAAAGACAAAGTAGTTTCAAGCACATTTAGATATATTTCTTGCTTATATCATCAGTGAGGTTTACTAAGCAAACATCTGTGTCTCGGGTTTTACTGAAACCCGTGGCTAACTTTACGGGTGAAGTTAACCAGCTAAACTGGTATAAACTGACCTCACTACTGTGCCACAGTACACTGGCAAAAAAACAAAAAAATCACATGGTTCTAAAAGCTTACAAAAATAACATTTAAGGTCATTTTTAAAAGGTAAATCAATGTGGACCAGTGTTATGAAAAACTTTATTATTTTCATAATGATAAATTGATACATCATAATAATGAGATACATAATTGTGTGTATAACTTGTCAAACTAAATTATGAGTAACCTTGTTATTACGGCTCAATAATTTATGACTCACTGGGTTATTCTTTCATGTTTCAGGCTTCCATATAAGACCTATTTATTCTTAACTGTGCTGTGTGGACATCTTGTCCAGACTCCCTCTGATGCCTCTGTGAGAAAACAAACCAGGAATAAACAGAAACAAATAATTCTGGACAAAATAATGAGACCCAGTCTTGAATCATGTCACATCAAGAGTTCAGCACTGTGCTTTAATACAGGACTTTATGCAGCTGAGAGATCATCACAAATAATGCTACAGTTTATATCATGCTGTCCTCAGATTCACATCCAGTCCTCCAGTTATACTAACGTTGGAGGACTTTTATTCTGAATTCCTAAACACATGAAGTGCCAGTGCAGGCCGCAGGAAGTGCAGGAAGTGTCCCCCTCTCACTCCTCCTGGGTGTCACCATATATATTCTCACTCCTCCCAGGTGTCACCATATATATTCTTCTTCACTGCAGACAAAGTAAAGAATGTCAGTGTAGATTTCCACAGTGACCATCCTGAACACTTTGAAGCCATCAGTACGTCTCAGTGCGTAGAGATCTGTGAACCTAATCTGCGTTTTGTGTCATTTAGTGAGAGTGCGTGACATGAGAGTGACAACCAATGTGTTCAAACAGGTGCTAGTGTGTGTTTATGAATCTACTGAAATGAATGTGCATTATTGTGGTATTAATTAAAACCAGCGCGTGTGTCTCTAGTGGCAGGGAGCTGCCTGGCTCACCCTGCCTTCTGGGTGCAGGGGTGTCCGGGGAGGGTGTGGGGAAGCCCTCATGCTGCCCCCTGGTTCTGCCGTCGTACTGCCCCCTGCTCCTGCCCTGGGGCAGCGTCCCCCAGTCACGCTCCTCCTTGTCCAGGTCGGCCAGCCCTGATTACAGGGGCAGACAAACAACATATTGGTCTAGTGTGGCAGATTGGTTCTTACACTGGGGAAGGAGAGGGAGCTGAGCCCAGATCAGCCTAGAGGGGGAAAAGGAAGATGCTGCTTACCTGGTGCAGCCAAGTGGCTTTGGAGCGCTGAGTGTGTAGGGCTGCTGTTTGAGTACAGCGCCCCCTCATGGCTGTCTGACTGAAGTGCAGCCTTGTCCTCACTTAGGACTCCTGACCGTCCAAGACCAGCGCTGACACACCGGGAAGAAAGAGACAGGTAAGGAGAGAGAGAGAGAGGGAGGGAGGGGGAGGGAGGGAGAGAGAGAGAGAGAGAGGGAGGGAAAGACAGAGAGAAAGAGAGAGAGACAGAAAGGGAGAGACAGAGAGACAGAGCGAGAGAGACAGAGAGGGAGAGAGACAGAGAGAGACAGAGAGAGACGGAAGGAGTGATACAGAGAGGGAGAGAGACAGAGAGAGACAGAGAGAGAGACGGAAGGAGTGATACAGAGAGGGAGAGAGACAGAGAGAGACAGAGAGAGAGACGGAAGGAGTGATACAGAGAGGGAGAAAGATCAAAAAGAGAACATCTAACATCTGTCTTTATGTCTTTAAATAACTGCATATTTCATTTAACTGTATGCATGTGTGTGTGTGGCGATGGGGTCATTCTCACTGTGGTGATAAAGGCTGCGTTCTCTGCCGAAGTGCTTCTCCTAATGGTGAGTTTTCCAATCTCTTAAATTTCTCCACACAGGTCTTAACATAAGAGATATTGCCTGCAATGTACCCACACACACCGGCAACTACACACACACACACACACACACACACACACACACACAGTACCCACTTCATGCTCTATCAAAGCAAAAATAATGTACAATCATTGTGGATCTAATATGTAGACTCACAGGCTAATTTTGGCAACGATCCAAATCTTGTGGATGTAGTCAAAGCTCCTACAATAAACACACAACAATGTTATAATCGCTGTACACAACACACACGTCTGCCTAGCAACAGACACTGTAAGGAGAGGATAAAACACACCTCTCAAGATGAGGAATTGTGTGAGAGCAATGCTGGTTAAGGAAAAAGGCACACCTGAGGGAGAGAGAGAGAGAGAGAGAGAGAGAGAGAGAGAAAGAGAGAGAGAGAGAGAGAGAGAGAGAGATCAGCACCGTTCCTCATAATGTTTTCTATTATATATCCACAGCTTTGGCACAACAGGTGTTCATTGATGCTGTTGACTATTGACTCTATTGGACTGAATCAGTGACCATTTCCTGTCAACATACGGCTATGTGAGCGCATGCGCATCACCACTCACATCGGTACCAGAAGCTCTCCCGATTGCACTCTTCCAGCGTTCGCTTCTCGAGCTCCGTGATGACGTAGTCCTTCCCCACGCGACCCTAAACGCGCGAGCACACAAACAAACACACATGCGCGCGCCCTTCCCATTTTATAGACTCCACGTGAAACAGTGTGAATAATATTCAAATGATCAAAAGATGCAGCATGTAACGTTTAGCAGTAGAAACTACGGGTAGTGTAGATAACGTTTTTCTGTGTAGATACATAGCTAACGCAGATACATAGATACGTAGCTAATGCAGCTGGATACAGTCATACCAGGGTTGCTTTTTGTTGATGGTCAGAGCTTGTGAAACCTGACGAGGTCTGAGACATGTCTAATACTCTCACTACGAGGCTTGCATAACACAGGACAGTGCTGCACGGCTCTAGTAGAGCGACAAATGTCAAACGAGACGGGAAGTGTTTTCTTCGAAGATATTCACAACGACAAAATGTGTCATACTGCCATCTTGTGGCTAGACATTACTTGTACGAAGTCGATTTCAAATTTTGATAAAACATTTACATTTAACATTAACGTTAATAATATATATGAGTTATTTGTGAAATGTGTTAGGTTTTGGTGTGTGCACGTGTGCGTGATTTGTTAGGGCTAGTGTGAAGATAATTGTCTTCTTCCGCCGGGCCGTTTGGAATATGAAAGTTGCACTATATTTTATGACCAGCAGAGGGTGACCTCCCTATGATCAGTCTGAGAAAGCAACATCTGTTAGTTCGGAAACAAAGCAAAATATTGTTTTGTGTGTCCTCAGACTGTAAATGTCTGTACATATATCACATATGTGTCTCTTAGGTAATCAGCAGGTGACTCAATGAACAATTAGTCTAGTCTTTACACACTAGACACAGGAACATCAATGCGATTTCCATGACAATAAAATCAGTATCCTCTCCCCTTATGTTTTTAATTATCTACTGTATTGAAGACACAATGTCATGTGATTAGGAGAATTGACTGCCCTAGATCTAGAGGGCACACACACACACACACACACACACACACACACACACACACACACACACGTGCGCACACCACACACACACAGAGTTTGCCAGCCCTCTTTACATGTTCAGTCTCTTCCCACAGGACCTTTGCTGACTGGACATTATTCTCAACAAAGCAGTGGTACTGATGTACTCATATGATGGTGATATCACGGTTATGACAGGGTTATGACAGGGTTATGACAGGGTTATGACAGGTTATGACATGGTTATGGTGGTGTTATGTTACAGCACGTTGAGTTGACATGAGTGGATCAGTGTTGCGAGGATGTTTGCACACGTCACTGTCACTCCAGTTGAGAATGATCCATCACTGCTGTGGGGGTGTGTGTGTGTGTGTGTGTGAGTATCCTCCTCCACCTGAGGGGGTGTGTGCTACAAAGCTATAACGTAGCTGTAAGGTGTGACAGTATAAAGGGACCTGCAGAGGTAGAGTGCAGAGGTAAGACAAGTGTAAGACCAACAGGTGAGCAGACAGGTGTGCAGGAGAAACAGACACATTGTCTCAGTCTTCGGAAAAATAGACACACTACACACGTATATACATGTAGACATGTAGACACACACACACGCTCACATATACACCCAGGAAGACATTCCAGGAGACAGAAGAAATAGGGAAATATCCAAATTTTGGACTTTTACTTTTCCACATTTGACACATTTTGGAGTTTTCCACGTGTTCCCTGAATTGAGCTGGATAGCCTTCCGACCCAGAGTGAGAATTTGGACGTAGACACTCTCGGAGTGATGAAGGTGAGTGACTGCATCACCACACACCCCAAACACGCACACACGCAGAGGAAGTGTTTAATACACCCTGACCAGGTCTGCTTGGTGTTAAATACACCACCAACAACTCGAGACCTGTTCTGATGCAGGATGTGACCTGTGGTCAGATGGCAGTAATGTTTCCTGCCTTGTTCATTATGCTTCATAAAAGCATGAAATACATGAAAAATGTTCTACTGTACCTGAAAGCATGCACTCACACCTCCAACTCTGAGCTTCTCTGACCTGATCTTCAAGAGCACGGTGGGAGGTTGGACCAGGATCACTGTGACCGTGAACAGATTAAGACCACGATCATAACGACCCTTGCGAATTTGAAAAATATGTAGACAACCTGTGCTTAATGACCAACAGGTTGGAGCTTAGATATGAGCAGAGATTTGCTTCTCCAAAGGTCTTTAATAGATGGGTTTAGCAATAGATCGCGGGTGCTATCCTCACGGTTGTGGGCTCTTGTGCCGGGCAAGTTGGGTGGTGCAGCGAGGCGTGTGGATGGGCAGGGGAGACCGCATCCAGTCCCTCCCTCCACCCACTACACCACCCGCTGGCTCTGAGCCCCTTGGGGCAGTTTGGGGTAGTCCTGGTCTGAGTCTGGTAGGGTTCGTTTCAGACACTGGTAACCTGTAAGACCACCTTCCGGAAACTGAACAAAAGATCTACCATAATAAATATTAAATAATAAATAAATAATAAAAATTGTACATTACATTAGAAAAATTGAATATTTAAAACTCCAAGTGACCATTTTTCTTATGGCTGATCAGAACCTTCAGAATATGTTCCTCCTTACTTTTTTAAAAATGATTTTAAAATGATTTTGGAGTTGCTTTGATTGAATTGCACTTCTTGGAGTATCGACTATGTTGTTTGGGCAAAGGCTCACTATGATACAGGCGATTGCAACCGTGTTGTCCTTAACTACGGTGAAGCCATGGAGAAACCACAGTGAAGTTCTCCCTGTTCTCTCACTCTCGAGGAGAGAGAAGCACTTGAGATCGTCTGTGTGTGCTGCAAGTGTGAAACGTTATTTGAGCGTAGAACATTATTTGAATGTGGAGCGTTATTTGAGTGTAGAACATTATTTGAGTTCTAGAATGTCATTTGCAGTTCTGATCATAACATTCACCTACGCTGTTTCACCTGTCTGTGTGTGATGCACCTTTGATCTTCTGCTGTTCATTACATCAGGTCCCTACACCTAAACAACACCTTCATAAAAGACTGATAAGAGATGGTCAGATGTACCTTTAAGGAGAGCAAACAACGCCAAAGAAGAATCACGTGTTAATGAAAGCGTGGGCTTTCATTGTGTTATGTATGTGTGTGCATATTTATGAGTGTGTGTTTGCATGTGCATGCATTTATGTGTGTGTGTGTGTGCCATTTCTTGTGTGCAGAAAATGGCCCCCTGGTCAGAGTTTGAGGAAAGTTCTCTGGATCACCAGAACAATGAGCTTAACGGTATGGGAGTTGTGTACTTCTGGGGTTCTGTACTTTGTGCTTGTTTCAGAACATCCACCGAGTGTCTGTCTGCCTCTCCCTGTCCACCTGTCTGTCTGCACCTCAGTTCAGGTTTGCATTGTCCCTGCTGTTTCCACAACAGACCTGATCCAGGATGAACCGAAGAGCGACCCCTGGGACCTGCCTGAGTTACAAGATACTGGGGTGAGGTGGACAGGTAGGACAGACACCTCACCAGAACCTCACCAGAATCTCTCACCAGAATCTCACCAGACACCTCACCAGACACCTCACCAGACACCTCACCAGAACCTCTCTGCCTTCTGTTCAGAATAATGTAGCCTTCTCGCTACAGATATTCATATAGAGCAAAGCCCCCCTCTCTCTCTCTGTCTGTATCTCTCTCTGTATCTGTCTGTCTCTCATTGTCTCTCTCTCTGTCTGTCTCTGCCTCTCTCTCTGTCTGATTCTCTCTGTACATATTTGTCTCTCATTGTCTCTCTCTCTCTTTTTCTCTTTCTCTGTCCATCTCTCTCTTTCTCTCTCTATATGTCTGTCTCCCTCTCTCTCTCTCTCTCTCTCTCTCTCTCTCTCTGTCTCTCTCTCTCTCAGATTTGGACACTCAGGGAAAGGTGTTGAGGGTTGTCCTCTCAGTAGTGAAGCCGATTGTCCTCTTGGGTTTGCTCTACATGTTTGTTTGTTCTCTGGACGTCCTCAGCTCAGCATTCCAGCTCGTGGGAGGTACACACACACACACACACACACACACACACACACACACACACACACACACACACACACACACACACACACACACACACACACACACACACACACACACACACACACACACACACACACACACACACACACACACACACACACACACACACACACACACACACACACACACACACACACACACACACACACACACACACACACACACACACACACACACACACACACACACACACACACACACACACACACACACAGCTTCACCTAACAGTGGGTGTTTGCTAGGTAAGACTGCTGGAGATATCTTCCAGGACAATGAGATCCTGTCGAATCCTCTTGCTGGGCTGGTGATCGGTGTGCTGGTTCAGAGCTCCAGCACATCTTCCTCTATAGTGGTCAGCATGGTGTCTTCAGGACGTGAGTAAACACCCGGACTGGTGGTGATGATAGTGGCCATGGTTATGCTGTCTTGATGATGGTGATGATGTTGGAGATGATGTTGATAACAGTGGGACTGGTGGTGATGATGATGTTGGCCATGGTTATGCTGGCGGAGTGATGATGGTGATGATGTTGGAGATGATGTTGATAACAGTGGTGATGGTGGTGATTATGATGATGGTGGTGGTGGTGACACTGATGAAGATGACGATGATGATGTCTGTTCCTTACTACCCACACAGTGCTACAGGTCTCCACAGCTGTGCCCATCATCATGGGCACCAACATCGGGACGTCCGTCACCAACACGCTGGTCGCTATGACCCAGGCAGCAGAAAGAGACACATTCCGCAGGTGAGACAGGATCTCCTGGGCCACCTCAAAGCCTTGGTAGATACGACAGGTGATACTGCAGCTCAAACACACCTCCAGACATGGATGAACAAATAGACCAATGGTGGCCGATATGTTCCCGTTCATGTTTAGAGCAGAGCCTTTAAAACAGGGTTTACACTTTGTTGGGTTAATGTGTTTAATAGTTTCTCTGTGTGGGGGAAGGGTAACTCCTAGCTCCATCCCAAAGACAGAGTCATGTTTCTGTCTTATACACAATTTCTAACAATCCTCACTGGGACCATCACAAATGTAGTGGGAAGTGATAAATCACACATTTGTAATTGAGCAAATGTTTCACAGTAACGTGTGTTAGGTGTTAGTGTGCAGGGTTAGCGCTCTAAACCTGAAGCCTTTAGCATTACTCAGACTGTAACCTGTGTCAGTGTAACACCCCTCTGGTTTGCACACAGGGCATTTGCAGGGGCCACAGTGCACGATTTCTTCAACTGGCTGTCGGTGTTGGTGCTGCTGCCTTTGGAGGCTGCGACGGGTTACCTGTACTTCCTCACCGAGCTCATCGTGAGCTCCTTCCACCTGGAGGGTGGAGACAACGCCCCAGCCCTGCTCAACGTCATCACTGACCCGCTCACACACGCCATCATAGAGGTGTGTGTGTGTGTGTGCATCTACATGTGTGTGTGTGAAACAGCTGAACAGTTCTGTAGTGATCTTGCACTGCCTCTGAAATTAGTTCATGCACATAGCCACAGCCACCATTCTGAGGGCTCTGTGTGTGTGATGTGGGTTCTGTGTGTGATGCTGGTTCTGTGTGTGTGATGTGGGTTCTGTGTGTGATGCTGGTTCTGTGTGTGTGATGTGGGTTCTGTGTGTGATGCTGGTTCTGTGTGTGTGATGCTGGTGCTGGTTCTGTATGTCTGATGGTTTTCTGTGTGTGTGATGCAGCTGGATGAATCCGTCATCAGTGGCATTGCTACTGGAGATCCAGAAGCCAAGAATAAAAGTCTCATCAAAATATGGTGCCGAACATCGACAAACACAGTAACTCTTAATATTCTATATATTATTTATATACTTAATATTAGTTACATTCTTACTATTAGTTAAAATATATACAAAAACAGTATAACACTGTAACATTGATAGTTTAAGTTTTAGTTATTTAACTGAGAAATTCAAAATTTATATTAGTCATTTGATCATTTTTTGATTGTGTACTATCATTTTGCAGTCTCTGCAGAACGCTACCATAGAAAACTGCACTGGAGCCGTTTGCTGGGAATGGAGGAACGTGTCCGAGACGATAAACATTCAGAAATGTGAGTTAGACACTCTTCAAGCATCACCACATAGGGCAGCACCCCCAGACACTCTTCAAGCATCACCACATAGGGCAGCACCCCCAGACACTCTTCAAGCATCACCACATAGGGCAACACCCCCAGACTCATCCCGTGCTCTGCACACAAAAGCAGTTCTATAAATGCAGATAATACATGTTCTAGAACTCAACGGAACATAACTCCACCTCTCTCATTCCTGCTCTCCTCTGTGTCTCGCCCCTTCTCTCTTACTCCACCCCCGTCTCCACGGCCGCAGGCAGTCATATCTTTGTGAGCACAGACCTGTCGGACCTGGCCGTGGGCCTGATCCTGCTAGCCATGTCGCTGCTTGTGCTGTGCACGTGTCTGGTCCTCATCGTGAAGCTACTGAACTCCCTGCTCAAGGGCCAGGTGGCCACCGTCATCAAGAAGATCATCAACACAGGTCAGGGCTGATTGACGTGAGACGTGAGACACATCTGATTGACGTGAGATGCAAGGTGTCTGATCGATGTGTGCTTTCCCGTGCAGATTTCCCGTTTCCGTTCGCGTGGCTGACGGGATACCTGGCCATCATGGTGGGAGCAGTCATGACCTTCATCGTTCAGAGCAGCTCTGTCTTCACCTCCGCCATTACACCTCTAGTAGGTGAGCTTCCATCCATCCATCCATCCATCCATCCATCCATCGGTACAGCCAAACGTACTGACATCAAAACCAGTTTTGCCTGTTTGCGTCTTGGCTCACAAAAAACGTGTGTAGTCAGGACCCATGTGTGTAGTGAGGACCCATGTGTGTAGTGAGGACCCATGTGTGTAGTGAGGACCCATGTGTGTATTGAGGACCCATGTGTGTAGTGAGGACCCATGTGTGTAGTGAGGACCCATGTGTGTAGTGAGGACCCATGTGAGGACCCATGTGTAGTGAGGACCCATGTGTGTAGTGAGGACCCATGTCTGTAGTGGGACCCATGTGTGTATTGAGGACCCATGTCTGTAGTGAGGAACCATGTGTGTAGTGAGGACCCATGTGTGTATTGAGGACCCATGTGTGTAGTGAGGACCCATGTGTGTAGTGAGGACCTGTGTGTGTATTGAGGACCCATGTGTGTATTGAGGACCCATGTGTGTATTGAGGACTCATGTGTGTAGTGAGGAACCATGTGTGTAGTGAGGACCCATGTGTGTAGTGAGGACCCATGTGTGTATTGAGGAACCATATATGTATATAACTGGATGTTTACTGAGGAATAATGTAGACTTTACACTTCAAATGCCACTCAATTTCACTTCAGTTTCAATACTGTTTAGTCTAATTAAAAATTTATTAAAATTTCTGTAGATAACTTCATGATATGTTTGTGTGTGTTTATATGTATGTGTGTGTGTGTGTTCTTGTTATAAACAGGTATCGGGGTCATAAGCATTGAAAGAGCTTACCCTCTCTCATTGGGCTCCAATATTGGTACCACCTCCACTGCTATACTGGCAGCTCTAGCCAGTCCAGGGGATACACTGTCAAACTCACTACAGGTGGGTAGACCCCACACACACCCACACACACACACACACACACACACACACACACACACACACACACACACACACACACACACACACCCCCACACACACACACACACACACACACACACACACACACACACACACACTACACACACACACACACACACACACACACACACACACACACACACACACACACACACACACACACACACACACACACACACACACACACACACACACACACACACACACACACACACACACACACACACACACACACACACACACACACACACACACACACACACACACACACACACACACACACACACACACACACACACACACACACACACACACACACACACACACACACACACACACACACACACACACACACACACACACACACACACACACACACACACACACACACACACACACACACACACACACACACACACACACACACACACACACACACACACACACACACACACACACACACACACACACACACACACACACACACACACACACACACACACACACACACACACACACACACACACACACACACACACACACACACACACACACACACACACACACACACCCTCACACACACACACACACACACACACACACACACACACACACACACACACACACACACACACACACACACACACACACACACACACACACACACACACACACACACACACACACACACACACACACACACACACACACACACACACACACACACACACACACACACACACTCCCCTCTCCTCACCCTGCCGCTCCTCCACCTGCAGATCGCCCTGGTCCACCTCTTCTTTAACCTGTCGGGCATCGTGCTGTGGTACGTGGTGCCCTTCATGCGTGTGCCCGTCTCGCTGGCCAAGGCCCTGGGCGGTGTGACTGCGCGCTACCGCTGGTTCGCCGTCTGCTACATCGTGCTGTGTTTCTTCCTGATGCCTCTGCTGGTGTTCGGCCTGTCCCTGGCCGGCTGGCCCGTCCTGCTCGGCGTCCTGCTGCCCGCCGTCCTGCTGCTCCTCTTCGTCATCTCCGTCAACGTCTTGCGGTCCCGCTGGCCGCACATGCTTCCTTCCTGTCTCCGCTCCTGGGACTTCCTGCCGCTCTGGGCCCGGTCGCTGGAACCCTGGGACAGGGTGGTCTCCGCGGTTACTGCGCACTGTTGCTGCTGCTGCAAATGCTGCCAGATCGCCCATGGCGATGAGGGGGTGGGGCCTGTGAGTAAGGACTGCAAGATGGACATGCATGACAACCCAGCGCTGGCCAATGACAGAGAAGATAAAGACCCACCTGCTCCAGTAATCCTTAAAATGACTGCGTTATAGACTCATTATATTATACTCAATTATTATTATATATTATATTATTATTATTAGAGTACTGCTTATTTACCATGTGTAACATGTTTATATCACATCTGAGTGAGTGATGGAAGTGACAGGACCAATGTACACCAGAACAAGAAAGAAAAGACATCTCTGAATAGTATTTTGTAATTTATATATTTGTTTTTATTTTTAAGTCTTTTTATTGTATTTATGTCGTGTCATAATGGGAAAGGCGTAGAAATGTGGTCCATATTGGCTATTGGTAGTTCCATACTAAAACCTGCTTGTTAACAGCTGAGGCTTCTGTTTGGAGGTTGTTAGTTACTTCAGAAGTTCACAGTGGAATAAAGTCTGTACACGAGACAGGAAGCGTTTCCACGTTTAGTTATGCTTGATGATGTAGGAAGCAGGTAAAGAAATTGTGGATAAATTTACCTTCCTAAATATTATAAAGTATATTATAAACACTGCACCAAATAAATTCTTTGAATCAAAGACTGAAACTGATTAAAAAGCATTTTTGGTACCATGACAGTATATAAAAGTATAAAGTAAATCATTTTAATGCATAACTGAAATATTCAAGATCGGTCATGTTATTTGGTTCTGATAAGAGCAGAAGAGCAAATGTACCAAATGTACCAAATGTACCAAATGTACCAGCGTCGTCTGCCTGGTCCGTAAGATCTGGGAGCTCTAATACAGCTGGCATGTCAGAACAGGGAGGGGAGAGGGGAGGGGAGGGGATGGGGGGGGGGAGGGAAGGGGAATGGAGAGGGGAGAGGGGAGGGAGGGGAGGGAGGGAGGGGAGAGGGAAGGGGAATGGAGAGGGGAGAGGGGAGGAGAATGGGAGGAGAGGGGAGGGGAGAGGGGAGGGGAGGGGAGGGGAATGGAGAGGGGAGAGGGGAGGGGAATGGAGAGGAGAGAGGGGAGGGGAGAGGGGAATGGAGAGGGGAGGGGAGGGGAGAGGGGAGGGGAGAGGGGAGGGGAGGTTATGGAATATGCACCTGAAAAGGGTAGGGGGGGGGGGGGCAATCACATTGTTTATGACAATTCTGAGTCATCAGAACAGGCAATGTTTTAAAAATCTTCTGTTTTGGTGAGCAAAGCCATGCAGATAGATGCCTCAGTCTCCTGGTCTTAGCTGACAGGAGAGACACCTGCTTTGATCTGCAGTAGCCCATCTGGTTCCAGACTGTGCTGTGTGATCAGAGATGCTCCTCTACATACCTCGGTTGAAATTAAACATTATTTGAGTTACTGTTGCCTTTCAGTCAGCTCAAACCAGTCTGATCATTCTCCTCACACCTTTGGCATCAACAAGGCACTTTCCCCAGAGAACTGTCACTTCCTGGGTGCTTTCGGACCCTGTAAACCCTACAGACAGTTGTGTATGAAAACCTCAGCAGAACATCAGATTCTGAAATACTCCAGCTCATTTACCACCAACAACCATGTTCAAAATCACTCAACATCTCGATGTCCACAAGCCTAATTGCATTGAGTTGCTGCCGAGTGATTGGTTAGCTATTTGCATTAACAAGCAGTTGAACAGGTGCACGCACTAAGGTGAGCGTATACCACTGCAGTGGAGCGGGGGGTTGTCCAGGGGCAGCAGGGTGCGGAGGGGGCATACAGAACTTCCAGTAAAACATGAAAGCACCTGGTATAATCAACAAAGGGATGTTCATTATAGGGCAGAGTTACACCTGTGTGTTCTGCTGACGAATGAATGTATGATATCTTTACGATACCGTGTTTTATCTCTTAACTGGTTAGAACACAAACTAGGGTCCAATGGTCTGAGTCCCCTACTGGGACGTCTTATTTGCCCATTAATCAGAACGTTACGCTGAACTAGACCCGTTCAGTACTTATCAGTCCTGGTTTAAAGATGAGATAACTCAGAATCGTAGATGGTATGAAATTACAATCGCATACAATAAAATGGCAATACAAATGCTCCAAACATGCAGTATTAATTGGTTTTATCTATTAAGTTCTTTCAGCTGATATATGACCCTCCTGTCGTCTGCTGGTGCTTTAACTTTGGCAGTAGAGCAGATTGCAGATGTTTGTCACGATGTGCTCAGAAGCTCAGTGGTCCATACAGAAAGGAACAGCTGTCTGGATCTTAGGGTGACAGACCTCAGACTGTCCTACACAGAACAGAAGTTACATTAATTACATCCTGATTAGGGAGCCATGCACATTTCACAATGTCCTCTGAGGGCCCCTGCATCAAAGACAGAACACTCTGTAAATAATTAATGCTTATCACACACCTGATATCAATTATGTCCCGCCAAACAAACGTGTACATGAGTGTTTAACCATTACGCTTGTGTTTAGAACAATAAACACCCACAAACTGTTTTGCTATATTTGACTAATTTATTTTAGTCATTTTAATTAAAATCAAAACTATATTTTAATTTAAGGAAAAAATTATCATCATCATCATTATTGTTTTTGTTGTTAACATTACTACTATTATTACTACTACTACTAATAATAATATGAATACATTTTGTTATTACTATTATTGTTCTTGTCAATATTACTACTAAAAATATTACTACTACATCTGCTAATAATAAAGTTACTATTATTAAAGATAAATTCTGCTAATAATTAAGTTATTCTACTGATGTAGCAAATGAGCAGATGTAGCAGATGCAGCAGATGTAACTGATGTAGCAGATGTAGCAGATGTAGCAGATGCAGTTGTAGTTGCAGATGTAGCAGATGTATCAGATGTAGCAGATGTATCTGATGTAGCAGATGTAGCAGATGTATCTGATGTAGCAGACGTAGCAGATGTAGCAGATGTAACTGATGTAGCAGATGTAGCAGATGCAGTTGTAGTTGCAGACGTAGCAGATGTATCAGATGTAGCAGATGTAGCAGATGTATCAGATGTAGCAGATGTATCTGATGTAGCAGACGTAGCAGATGTATCTGATGTATCAGATGTAGCAGATGTATCAGATGTAGCAGATGTAGCAGATGTATCAGATGTAGCAGACGTAGCAGATGTATCTGATGTAGCAGATGTAGCAGATGTATCTGATGTAGCAGATGTATCTGATGTATCAGATGTAGCAGATGTAGCAGATGTAACTGATGTAGCAGATGTAGCAGATGCAGTTGTAGTTGCAGACGTAGCAGATGTATCTGATGTAGCAGATGTAGCAGATGTATCTGATGTAGCAGATGTAGCAGATGTATCTGATGTAGCAGATGTAGCAGATGTATCTGATGTAGCAGACATAGCAGATGTATCTGATGTATCAGATGTAGCAGATGTAGCAGATGTATCTGATGTAGCAGACGTAGCAGATGTATCTGATGTAGCAGATGTAGCAGATGTAGCAAATGTAGCAGATGCAGTTGTAGTTGCAGACGTAGCAGATGTATCTGATGTAGCAGATGTAGCAGATGAGCAGACGTAGCTCATATAACTGCTTGCTTTTTATATCAGTCTCTCTAAACTGTCCATACAGGAGCGCTTCACTACCACAGACACTGGCAGGCTGTGTTAACCGAACTGGGTGATTCTCCTGGGGGTCGTAGGTCATGCCCTGGGTGATATTCCTGGGGGTCAAAGGTCATGCCTGCTCCTGTGGGTGTTTTCACAGCGTGCACCTGGATGTTCTTCTGCACCTACGCATCGGATCTACCGCCTCTGATTATCAGTTGTGGCCTATGGCCAGCTGATAGTGCCGTGGATTAGAGTGTTCCCTGATAGTGCCGTGGGTTAGGGGTGGCGTGTTCCCTGGGCCATCTCAGAGTTCAGGGCACCGTTTCCAAAAATCATTGTACGGTTACATAGCCGTCAGGGGGAGAGAGTGCTCAGTCTAGCACTCGCTCTACCATTTGAAGATGCTCTTTGTTTTACGATGCCGTTGTCACGTAGTTCTGGTGGTGTTTATTATGATGAGACTATAATGCATCATTGGGCATCACAGTGAAACATTGTCACATCAAATACATCATAAAGACTTACATATACCCAGCAACACCTCACACAAAATGTACACAGGAAAAACGTGCACACAGAAAGATGTCCATCATGACACATCTACAACATTACATAACATTAACATAACTCTGATACATTAACATAACTCTACTACATTAAAATAAATCTGACATATTAACATAACTCTGAAACATTAACATAACTCTGATACATTAACATAACTCTACTACATTAACATAAATCTGACATATTAACATAACTCTGAAACATTAACATAACTCTGATACATTAACATAAATCTGACATATTAACATAACTCTGATACCAGATCCATCCTCATTACAGCACGGACTGTAGATATCACACAACACCTGATTATGTTTACCTTTTGTCTCATTTAAGTGCCACAATGTTTTTAGAATTCGCAATAAAATGGTTGCCCCATCACTCTGTCCGCAGTTCTTGGAGCTCTGGGTTGGTTCTGGGTTGGTTCTGGGTTGGTTCTGGGTTGGTTCTGGGTTGGTTCTGGAGAACTGCCCCAAACACATGCAACTTGACTAACCGTCAATCATTAACATGAAACATTAACAAGTTAAAGCATATTTAAAGCAAAAAACCTAAATATTCACAATAATCTGCACTGACTTTTAGAATTGTTCCAAGTGATTACAAACACTTATTTCCTATTAAAAGGCACGTTTGCATGTTGGTCCCGTACATATAGACTGTGGTTAACTGCTAATTTAGATTAGAACAGGAACCCGTTTATCACTGATCTCTGTGGCTTTGTCTCGATCTTGTTCATATGAACCTTCGGTCTTTGGGTGTGATAACTGCAAATCTTTTCACGGCATAAAAAAGCGAACTAGGACATAGGTGCATGTGCTAGGGGATAAACACGGGGGCGGACACTAATAATTAGCCTGCGTCCCACACACAACGACCGTCTTTAATATCTCAGCACAATTGAAAAGTCATGGCCTCATGGCACGTCCTCTGGACTTTCAAACCCTTCACACTCTCACAACCAGTCTCCGCTGAGAGCAGTTAAACTACGGCAAAGACCTCAAAGACACAAAAATAAAAAAAATTCGAAAAAAGGTAACACTCTACTAAACGGAACGATAATGACACTCGCTAACGGAAGATAATCCATTACGGTGCAGTGCTGTGTGCGTTTATCCACTTTGACAGATGACAAAGTCTAGTTTTCAACCCACGAAATGAAGGTTATATTTAACCACATGCAGCACACACATTGCTAGAATGTACACATTTTCTGACAAAGACCCAGCCTCAGAAGAATTTTTTATTTCTGAATTGATGGAAAAAAATACTCTAGATGAGTATTTAGAAAAAAAATGAAATTCATATTCAAGTTTATTCACGATGGAATAACTTTATTTTTACACAGAAGATGTTTAATCGTTTGAATTTAGGAGGAATCTGATCTGCTAGTTTGGGTACAGATGGAGTGTACGGTGTGCTAGTCTCTGAGATGATGACTGTGTTATGATTGGGACACATTCTGTGTGATGTTCACAAGGCCTCACTGTCACTTACACACTGTTCACTGGTGGGTCTCTTTTATGACCATTATAAAAATAAACAGTAGTTTCTTACTTTCAAAACTACAAGACAAATAAACCAGACGTTTACAATTAAAATTCACTTGCATTGTCCATGTTAAAAGGTACGTTTTGCTATAATTCATAGCACTATTATTATTATTAAATTATTATCATCATCATCATGATCGTCATCATTACTATTATTATTATTATTAGTAGTAGTAGTATTAAAGGCAGAACATTGCACTGCATAGTAATGCAGTTGATAGAGTTACTAGTGTAAATAATAAAGCATCAGCGTCATCTAGTGATTGTATAAAACCTTACAGCCTGAATGTGTGCACAATTGGATCTGATACACGCTCCACTGAGTCGCTCTATGGTTCATTCGGTATACGGTTTATAGTCCAAATCCACTGGGACAAAACGTAAACACTGGCCAATTGTTTAAATTATAGAGGGGATACATATGCACTCTCGTGGAGGGTGTGGGGGTCCTTGTGTGCGTGAACTTTCACCTACCACGCTTCGCGTTGCAGTTTTTTTTCTCACGCTAGAGGCCGCGCTTCACAGCAGCGCCTCCGTCGTGAGAATTTTCGCACGCATTCGCCACGGACGATCTCGCGATGCCACGTTACCAGCGCCTCACGCATGTCTATGGTGAGAGTATCTGTGTTATCGCGAGGTTTCAGAACTTTCCCACGCCTGTGCCGTTCTCTTGCCCCCCTCTCTCTCTCTCTTCTCTCACCCCTTTTATTTCTCACTCTC
>JAGXOD010000143.1:87500-100000 GCA_020368025.1 Brachyhypopomus occidentalis
GGGGCGGTGCCAGGCCAGAGTGGGGCGGAGCTCCTTCCATGGACCGAGACTTGGAACAGCAGCAGCGTCTGCCTGGATACCCCAAATGGAAAATGAAAGTGCTGTCACAGGGCCTGGAGGCGGAGCCATGTGTGTACAAAGACACACCCATGGGGCGGGGCTACGTGTGCACAAAGACACGCCCCTGAAAGGGCTCGATGCACTGCTGTGCCAAGCATGGAAGAGAAGTTATCATAGTAATATAGTTTTCAATGACCAAGGAATATTATTATTATTATTATTGTTATTATTTTTATTGATATATAATTTTATAAGCTTTAGCTAAGGTACATTTTCACCTTTTTTTGGTTTTATAACATATAGTAAACTTTTGTTACCAAATAGTTTTGTATATTTCTGATGAGTGCTTATGCTCAGTGGTATGAAGGCTCATTTGGCCAACACGCCTGAGCTCACAGCTGCCTTTAGTGCCCCTGGCAGGGGCCTTGCATCTCCAGGACTCAGACCAGACTTTTATTTTGTAATACTGTTTTTATTTCATGTATATGTCATTCTTGTAATATTGTGTGTGGTGGTTTTGTTTTTTCTTTGGGAGAAGGTGGCGTTACTAGTTTTGTCACATTAAGTTTTTTTAACACAAAAGCTTTAACTGACACCCATCTTGCCTAATGAGAGGTCTTTTTAGCGTTCCTCTGACCAGTCACAAACTGCCACCATTTTTTCCCATTCTTATTGATCCTCTGACCAATCACAAACTGCCACCCTCACCTCCACCCCTTAACGCACGTGACATTTCACCTCCCAGAATGGCCAAGCCCACTTGTGCTATTCCACCACACCATTTCCATGAGGTACCTCGTGTCTCACGTGAGTGAGGCTCACAGACACGTGAGCATCTTCACACTTTTCCAGATCCAGACTCCACCCACTCCTGGGTTTTTTTTTTTCTCCTCTTCTGCCCTCTTTCCTCTGCTGAGACTCATTGTAATATGAAGGATGTTGACTATAACCACCCAGCCAAGATATCCGGATTTCAACAGGTTCAATCTCACCAAGGACATTGGTTGTAACCTTTTTGCCAAGTTTCCCTGATTGGCGAGTTAGAGATTCTGCCCTTCTCTGGAGTGCAGCTCCACCCATAATCTGACCCACCTGCTGCCCTGACTCCGCCCTCTCCTTGCCTTGGGCGTGGCCTGATGGCAGCAGTCTGGCGCAGGTCTCCACTCAGCCCCTTGTTCAGTGTAGTGAGGAGCACATGGTCCCTGTGCCCGCCGTTTAGCACTGGACGTCTCCACACGTCGGTTAGTTTACAGACTCCAATTAAATGGCTGAGAGTTACAGAGGCAGTGGAAGCTTGTTAGAAAGTACAGGGAGGCGTTGTCCTCCTGTCCTCGTTCTCCTGTCCTCGTGTCTCTGCGGTTGTACAGTTTTAACCGCTCAACCGCTCTGTGGAGGACACAAAGGGGTAGATCTTCACACAGCACCACGATGTAGCAGCAACTATTTGTAGGATCACAGAGTGAAACTGATCTCAGTTCAGCCCTTGAGTTCGTGAGGGTTGGCTAGCCACAGTAGTGATGTAGGCTGCTCTGTCCTGGGAACAAGCCCTGGGGCCATATTCCCACATGAACATGACTGGGGGGTGCACTGAAACCAGTGCTGGCGTGCCACCTTCGTTCACATCTTCTCTCTTTTTCCAGTTTTTTGCTCCGTTTTTGATTGCTTTTGCCTTGTTTAGTTAGTTACCCAGCTGTACCTGCAGTATCCTGTGCTTTCAGGAAAGACATTATCATGTGAAAGAATGTGCTTCATTTTCATTGGTTTGTATGAAAAGGGCGCTTTTAACGAGGTGCACGTGAGGTATTGTACCCTCTAGCGTGTCAGCTGGTCACAGACTCCTCCCCCTGTGGCTGAGGGGGCTCACATGCTCTGGTACCAGACTGAAATATGCATACGGAATTGGAGCTGCTGCACTGATTGGTTGACGCGTTCAGCTTATTTGCATGGGCTGTGCTATTGGTCTGACTTCTCTGAGAAACAGCCATGAGGGTTGAACAGTGGTGAAAATCGGCCAGTTAGAAACATGTGGGCTGCTGAAGTGAATCCCAACCCACTGTTCAGTCGGTGTGAACTGAAACTCTTCGGTCTGGTTTTCACCAGTAGCGCAAGAGCGAGTTCACGCACGATTAGCTGTACGACGGAGGAGCCGGACACCCTAACGTAATCCAGGCTAGGTGAGTCCTCAGCCAGGGAGGAGCGGTTTGGTCCAGCCGAGACCTCTGTGTCCATGAGGCAGCTGAACCCCACACGCATCACACCTAGAGCTCAACATTTGAAGTTCAGGACCTTTCCAAGGACGTTTTCAGTGTTATTTTGTATTGGTCTTCCAGAATATTCTGCCAGGACGTCCATTAGAGTCTGACCAGTTCACTGTCCCTTATCAGTTCCCTGTTATTGCTTGTTGATAACGAGGGAATCATTTTCTAAACAGCTGCAAAAAAAAAAAAGGCGGACGCGAGATGGTCTCACCATGTGGTCGCTGGTGTGAGCTCACACTCTCCCATTGGGATGACACACGGGGTAGTGTATCCGTTGCTCTGGGAATGGATCACTGTGTTGTAATACACGCAACACACGTCAGAGATTGATGTTCGAGTGTTGCTGGGGGTTTACTTTCAGTTTGTCTAACCACGAGTGAACGGCAGGTTTGAAACCCGGACTCACAGTTCATGTCGGTTTTCTTTAACACATCACCTTGATGTTGGTGTATACCAACTGAATTGAACACCTTAACTGAATTGTGCTCACATAAAGGCAGCGTAGTCGGAAATGTGAAGTCGTTAACTTCTGGTGTGAACAGAGGGTTGGACTGAGGCAGAGTTGGACTGTCCTCCCTGTCTTCGGGGTCCACGTGAAGGTCCACGTGAATGTTCCAAACCTCTGTCCATCTTCCCAACACATTAGGGTTATAGCGAAGACATGGAACCGTCTGGAGAGCCTCCAGAACTGGGCTGAGAAACCCGTGTTTATATTTTCCATCAAACTTTGTTATTGCCGACTCACGCACTCTGTCATCTTTTTTCCCCATTGCTATTTTCATCTTTAAACTACTCTCGTAAATCCCAAACCCAGCAGGCCCTTGTGCTTTTGACCTCGCTGGTGTGATCCCACTGCACTCTGTGGGGGACGCGGGGTTTATGTTTCCAGCGTTGATTACAGGCAGCTGTTTCCATACACCCGTACCGCGCCATCTTAAGGGTCGTGTTCCAGTACTGTATGAAATGAAGTGTGCTAGTGTGCTAGTGTGCTAGTGAGCGAGGGAACGAGCGAACACCAAGTGCCCAGTTCAGCAGCAGAACTTTCCCAGAAGGCACTGCAACCTGTCGGTTTCCATTTCAACACAAAACTGGCAAACAAACTTGTTTATAAGTATAAGCCAAAAAACCAAAAGTTCTTCAATTTAACTTCAATAAAAGTTGATGGATGTTACATTTGCTTAGTTAACTAATTAGTACAGTGTATCTAACTTGAAGCAAGTTAGGTTATTAACAATGGAAAAATAAAAAACTATGTTCGACTATTGCGTTCGTTGAAACTCGTTGTCATCAATATTGACTGTGTTCACTGTCTGTAGCGGACGTGCATATCAGCGCAGTCGTGCCGAGGGTAAATGCGTCGCAGCTGACCCGCTTCCTCCTCTCCCTGTACCGTCTGTGGACTCTTGTGTGACGCGAGTAATCGGCGGGAGGACTACCGACGCGAGGCCCGTCCGCGCGCTCCGATTGTGCCGTGTTTCATTCTCCGCCTTTGACCACCGTGGGGCGCCCTTTCAACTGGTAAAAACGCAAGTGCAGCGTTTCTGGTCGAACGGCTGAGACCTACCAGTTGTGCGTGCTTACAGGGTCAAAGGTTAACTTCATCCCTCCACTGCCCCCCCCAACACACACACCTGAGGTATTTTTAGGAGTTGCTGAGGTGTAATTTGACACTTTGTTTCTGTTCGCAGCTCTGCTAATCCCGCAGGGATCTAAATTTAATCCTACATCCAGCAAAATGGCGCGTGGAGGATTGAGAACAACATAAGGCGTCCTGCTGGTGTGCGCGCGCGTGTTTGGGAGAGGGAAAATTCAAGAATAGTACACTTGCTATAAATTTTAGTGATAGAAAAGGCAATTGAGAGTTTTAACCTGGTGGTGTTGCGTAGAGTTGGTTTAGTTGAGGTCAGGCTTGTGTTCAGTATAAGACTATGGTCTCCACCAACGCCTACAGCACTGTAAGTGCGCGCGTGGCTGCGAGTAAAGTGAGTGTAGTTTAGGGCTGAACGTAGCACGCTCCTCTTAAAACTGCTGCTTTAGTCTCGGGCGGTGTGATCAACAGGTGCGCAAGGAAATAGTTTACCAACAACCACGCGTTTTATTTACGTTACCCTTCCATAGTCGGAGCGCTGAAGTCGGAACATTCCATAATCCGCCGTCACGATATCCTCCGGGAGACCGGCTGGTGTTATCTTTAGATGCAAGCGTTAGTTTCGCGCAGAGGCAAACTGTAGTCGCGCAGACGGAGGAAACGGAGGACTCGTCGCAAAAGCAGAATCAGAATGCGGAGACAACACGGTGACATGTTCTCCAAACTATTCGGTGTGGTGGATGGTGGTGATTAAATCTGCAAAGTATTCTACGTATTTCACTGGGAAGTGGACTTTAAAAATCTTTGGATTGCAACAATACTATGAGCTTATGAGACGGCTTTTATTTAACAGTTATTTAATGGAGAAGTTTTAGGTTTTCATCTGTATCACGAAGATAATTGGTTATATTTTTTATTTCTGCTGCTACGTGTCCGCAAAACTTGGCAGTAAACGTTCTGCTGTTCGAGTCGTCTATATTTTTGTTGCGTGTGTATGGGATATTCTGTTTTGGGAGCTATTTTGCCAAAGATTTTTTAAATGCGGTTCTGCCGCCGAGCGTTTATTTTGTACAGCATCGCCGGCGACGCAGAACTTCGTTTCCATTTTTAGCAGCCTTGCCGATCATATAACCGTTTTTTTGCACAGCTGTAACTTCTCCCGGCCGGCTGTCGTGAATGGACATCTGTTTTTTGGATCAAAGGCCGTACCTTGTCAAGATCTCTCAGTGTAGGCCTCGCGATGCTCATGTTTTCCTTCACGGTGCTGCTCGTGCTAGGCGCGCCGATTACCTGCGCAGCGCAAGCCGTGGAGCGCGAGTTTGCCAGCGATGAGCCTCAGTACTATGGATTAAGGAGGGAATCCACGCGACCCACGATAGGCAAGTGTTCCAAGTTTAGAGTCTAAAGGCTTTAAATGCTTTAAAGATTGATGTGTGCATGGGATTCCTAAGATTGTATATGAATATTGTCACGTTATACAAATTTTAAATGCACAGATCCAGCAGATATTCGTAAGTAAGCCGCTGTGTTGACATGCATTTATTTTCCGAATTGCATATAACCTTTCTACGTGTGATTATAACTTACCGCACGTGTAACCTTCGCCCCAGACGCGTGCATGCAGGTGACGCCGCCGTGTGTGACCGAGGCGGACCGCTTCAGCCTGGAAGCCCTGCGTCACATTCACCGCGAGATGGACGATGATCAGGACGGATGTATCGAGGTGGAGGAGAGTGTGGAGGTACGCAGAGGTGTGTGTGTTATCAGGACGGCACCTTTACTGTCAGAGAGGATGAGGAGCATCACACACAAAAATCATTCTGATTCAGTCAGAATCAGAGTCAGAATCAAGGCCAAGAGACAAGAATTAAAGTCCAGATAAGATGATGTTTTCTCCAGTTGATTCATTTTACAGTCAAAAGGGTGAAAAATATATTTTTGATTACATGGGTTATGCAAAGGGTTAGGTTATATATATATTACATACATGATGTAGTTATGAACCCTCTGACTGGCAGTATATAAAAAGGTTTGTGTGTGTGTGTGTGTGTGTGTGAGCGACAGAGAGAATATAGAAAGTAGACTGATCCTCTGGTTCTGACCTCCTGTAATGAGAATCCTGTTCAGTATTCAGGTGTCTGGAGCAGAATCAGGTTCATGTGTGTGTCTGTGTGTGTGTGTGTGTGTGTGTGTGTGTGTGTGTGTGTGTGTGTGTGGCTGGAGGGAGAGAGGAGACACCAGCAGTCCTGCAGACACGGAGGCCAGACAGGAAACATTCCCACAATCCCACAGGACGGGATTGTCCTGCAGATACCTAGATCAGACAGGAAGCTTTCCCACAATCCCACAGGACGGGATTGTCCTGCAGATACCTAGATCAGACAGGAAGCTTTCCCACAATCCCACAGGACAGGATTGTCACTGAGCCTCTCACTATTCCCAGGGGGATCGCAGTGAGGTGTCTGTTAACACCATGGCAACAGCAGCAGAGAGAACCCCAAACTGTCTTTGTTCTCTACAGGCATTTCTAGCTTTTACTACATGAACGCTGAATTAATTTAGAGTTCATAAAAGTTTTCTTTCCAACTCTCTGGTGACGCGCTAGTGTGTGCTGTGCTGAATACAGGCCATTAGTTCAAGTAAACAAAATAGTTTCACACTGGTCACATGTTTGCTGCACAGCAACCGTCTGTCTCAACATGGGGTCACTGAAACGTGGGCATGTGAGGACGGGGTGGTGTTGGGGTAAGTGGGGGTGGTATTGGGGTAAGTGTGGATGGTGTGGGGTGGTGTTGGGGTAAGTGCGGACAGGTTGAGGTTGTGTTGGGGCACATGGGGGCAGTGTGGTGTAGTGTGGGATGGTATTGGGGTAAGTGTGGACGGTGTGGGGTGGTGTTGGGGTAAGTGCGGACAGGGTGAGGTTGTGTTGGGGCACATGGGGGCAGTGTGGTGTAGTGTGGGATGGTATTGGGGTAAGTGTGGACGGTGTGGGGTGGTGTTTGGGTAAGTGCGGACAGGGTGAGGTTGTGTTGGGGCACATGGGGGCAGTGTGGTGCAGTGTGGGATGGTATTGGGGTAAGTGTGGACGGTGTGGGGTGGTGTTGGGGTAAGTGCGGACAGGGTGAGGTTGTGTTGGGGCACATGGGGGCAGTGTGGTGTAGTGTGGGATGGTATTGGGGTAAGTGTGGATGGTGTGGGGTGGTGTTGGGGTAAGTGTGGACGGTTTTGGGGTGGTGTTGGGGTAAGTGGGGGGGGTTAGGTGGTATTGGGGTAAGTAGGGATGGTATTGGAGCAAGTGTAGACGGTGTGGGGTGGTAACTCTTTTTGAAGGCTGTGCTGATTTGAATGCAGCTTGCTAGTGGTGGCTTATGGGACCTGTGTACCTGAGACAGGTGTGGAGGACCAGAGAGAACGTGTATGCGGTAACCACTCACCTCAGCACAGCTGCCTTAAAGCAGGATATGAGATCATAAGAACGACCTGCTGCTCCACACTGATCTGAGAACAGTGACCAGGGCCAAAGTGGAGGTTTAGCATGGGCCAGTCTGGTCCAGGAGATCAGTCAGTGTTGATCTCCAACCCTCACCTGCCACACCTGACCCATCTCATCAGGAGACCGCGGTCAGCTGCGTGAGGTGTTTGAAGTTGACTGACCTCTAGGGAAAGAGTTTGCAGACCAGTGCTACTTTAGGTATGCAAGGGATACTTGGTGCGCTGATTCCAGATCAGTATGAAAAGGATCTCACCCAGTGTTATCTGACATTGTAACTGTCAGCTGCCAGAGCAGAAGCCTGCTGTTGATTTAAAACACTTGTGTGTGTTTCGGTTATGTTGCTCTGGCTTCTGATTGGTTGGTTGGCGCTATGGTGCTCGTGGTAAACTCACCAGGGCTCATGTCATATTTTTTGTTTTAGCCACGCGGCACTCCGGGGGGAATAACGTGCGTCAAATGAACTAATATAAATGTGAAAGGGAGGCTTGGGGGTTGGATTTCGAGCTGGGGTTACTATACAGATGGGGGAGGGGGCGGGGACATGAACGACATGGTTAAGGTTAATCACATGGGGGCTCAGTTAAAGTGCAGAACACATTCCAAGACACTGGAGTGTACACACACACCCACACACACACCCACACACAAACAAACTCTAATAAACTCGTTGGACACAGGCAGGGAAATCTGTGACAGCTGATTATACAAATGATACATATAAATGAATTAATGTATGAAAAACTGTTGATTATATTATTCAATATATAGTTATTAAAACACAAACAAGCTTTCTAATCCTGATTAGACCCAGCTGTTATGCAGTTGTATACAGTATTGCAGTCAGAGATCTGACACAGGTGCACACTCTGACACAGGTGCATCACAGAGCCAGGTGTTTAATGCCGCCAGATGAGAGATGATCGCCCCTTCATCACCCTTTTCTGTAAACATCCCAGTTGTTGTCTCTTGTTGTTGTGTGCAGGTGGAAATGAAACTTCTACCACATGTTCAACTGTGTGTGTGGTGGGCTTGGTGCGTTTGGTCTGTATGTGTGTGGTGGGCTTGGTGTGTTTGGACTGTGTGTGTGTGGTGGGCTTGGTGTGTTTGGTCTGTGTGTGTGTGGTGGGCTTGGTGTGTTTGGTCTGTATGTGTGTGGTGGGCCTGGTGTGTTTGGACTGTATGTGTGTGGTGGGCTTGGTGTGTTTGGACTGTGTGTGTGTGGTGGGCTTGGTGTGTTTGGACTGTATGTGTGTGGTGGGCTTGGTGTGTTTGGTCTGTGTGTGTGTGGTGGGCTTGGTGTGTTTGGTCTGTGTGTGTGTGGTGGGCTTGGTGTGTTTGGACTGTGTCTGCATGTTATGTGTTTGTGGGTGTGCGTATTTGTTTAATGCAAGTGTGTGTGTGTGTATATGTGCGCGTGTGTGTATTTGTGTAATGCAAGTGTGTGTGTGTATATGTGCGCGTGTGTGTATTTGTGTAATGCAAGTGTGTGTGTGTATGTGCGCGTGTGTGTATTTGTGTAATGCAAGTGTGTGTATATGTGCGCGTGTGTGTATTTGTGTAATGCAAGTGTGTGTATATGTGCGCGTGTGTGTATTTGTGTAATGCAAGTGTGTGTGTGTATATGTGTGCGTGTATGTCTGCATGTGTGTATTTGTGTGAAGTGTGTGTATTTATTTCTGTAGTGTCTGCATATATTTGTGCAGTGTATGTGTGTGTCTCCTGTGACTGTAGTTCATTATTGAGGATATATATGTTTGTGTCTCTCCTGAGACTGTAGTTCATTATTGAGGACGTGTATCTCTCTCTCCTGTGACTGTAGTTCATTATTGAGCACGTGTGTGTGTGTCTCTTCTGTGACTGTAGTTCATTATTGAGGACGTTTGTGTGTGTCTTCTGTGAAAGTAGTTCATTATTGAGCACGTGTGTGTCTCTTCTGTGACTGTAATTCATTATTGAGGCATGTGTGTGTGTCTCTTCTGTGATAGTAGTTCATTATTGAGCACGTGTGTGTGTCTCTTCTGTGACTGTAGTTCATTATTGAGGATGTGTGTGTATCTTCTGTGACTGTAATTCATTATTGAGCACGTGTATGTCTTTTCTGTGACTGTAGTTCATTATTGAGGATGTGTGTGTATCTTCTGTGACTGTAGTTCATTATTGAGGACATGTGTGTCTCTTCTGTGACTGTAGTTCATTATTGAGGACATGTGTGTTTGTGTCTCTTCTGTGACTGTAGTTCATTATTGAGGACATTTGTGTGTCTCTTCTGTGACTGTAGTTCATTATTGAGCACGTGTGTGTGTGTCTCTTCTGTGACTGTAGTTCATTATTGACGACATTTGTGTGTCTCTTCTGTGACTGTAGTTCATTATTGAGGACATGCAGCAACAGCAACAGACCAATAAACACAGCAAGCTGCACAGAGAGGACCAGCACATCACCATAGAGGAGCTGTGGAAGGGCTGGAAGGCCTCAGAAGGTGTGTGTGTGTGTGTGTGTGTGGAAGCATGTACAAGCATGTGAGGACATGTGGAAGTGTGTGGGGGAGTGTGTGGGAATGTAAGGGAGTGTGTGTGGGAGTGTGTGTCTGCACACGGGCATGTCTGTCCATGGTTATTTTTGCATTGTATATCTGCAATCTCTCTCTCTCTCTCTCTCTCCTCCCTCTCTCCTCCCTTCCTCTCAGTCCATAACTGGACTCAGGAGGATGTGCTGCTGTGGTTGAGGGAGTTTGTGGAGCTGCCACAGTATGAGAAGAACTTCAAAGAGCTACGCGTGAACGGAAACACCCTGCCCAGGTGACACAGACCAATCAGACGCCCTGCCCAGGTGACACAGACCAATCAGACGCCCTGCCCAGGAGACACAGACCAATCAAACGCCCTGCCCAGGTGACACAGACCAATCAGACGCCCTGCCCAGGAGACACAGACCAATCAAACGCCCTGCCCAGGTGACACAGACCAATCAGACGCCCTGCCCAGGTGACACAGACCAATCAGACGCCCTGCCCATGTGACACAGACCAATCAGACGCCCTGCCCTGCCCATGTGACACAGACCAATCAGACGCCCCCTGCCCATGTGACACAGACCAATCAGACGCCCTGCCCAGGTGACACAGACCAATCAGACGCCCTGCCCAGGTGACACAGACCAATCAAACACCCTGCCCAGGTGACACAGACCAATCAGACGCCCTGCCCAGGTGACACAGACCAATCAAACACCCTGCCCAGCAGACACTGACCAACTAACCAATCAGAATGCATGGGATTTGTAAAGTAGTCCAATCAACTTCTTTTCAATCCAGAATTGCATCAAATGAGCCGTCTTTTATGAGCACCTACCTGAAGGTCCAGGACCAGCAGCACAAACAAAAACTGAAGCTGAAGGCCTTGGACGTCGTTCTTTTTGGATCACCTACACGTATGTACCATGACATCATTAGTCTGGACCACCTACACGTATGTACCATGACATCATTAGTCTGGACCACCTACACGTATGTACCATGACATCATTAGTCTGGACCACCTACACGTATGTACCATGACATCATTACTCTGGACCACCTACACGTATGTACCATGACATCATTAGTCTGGACCACCTACACGTATGTACCATGACATCATTAGTCTGGACCACCTACACGTATGTACCATGACATCACTACTCTGGACCACCTACACGTATGTACCATGACATCATTAGTCTGGACCACCATTCAGACAGACGGTTGGAGGTCCCATGTCGTGTCCCGCAGTGTTCAGCATGGATGGTTCAGCATGTTGCACCGACTCTTGGCCTGTGATCTCCACCTTTCCTCAGGCTTCTCAAACACTGGAGCACATGCAACATGCTCCCTGCTCAAAAGTAAAGCTAAATCCTGATTCAGGAGTCAATTCAAACTCCTGAACCCCAGAATTCCCTGCTGTGACTAGTGCCCACTGTCGACTGACATGGCTGGGGTTAAGAACAGCAGGTGTGCTCACTCAGAGTTTAGCTCTTGGCTATTTTAACGTCATTAATAAATATAGCTGACCTACGAGTCATTAAAGCCCTGTAATCGAGCAGCTGTTATCTGCACCCGTTTACACGCTCCTCGTTAGTCTGGCTTAGAACTGCCTCTGTCTGGAGGACCTCGCGTCATTTGCCCCTCTAACACTCCTGGTCTAATCAGCTGCTTTCCAGAACTTTCTTTGTTAAATCAGATGTCAGTGAAAGTAGCAGGAAAGATTGATTGGCTGTTTGGCTCATGTTCCCTCCCCTTTTGCTGTCCAGGGCCACCGCACAATTGGATGAAGGACCTGCTGCTCATGGTGTCGGTGGTGATGGGCCTCGGGGGCTGCTGGTTCGCTCAGGTGCAGAACAAGGCCTTCAAGGTGCACATCTCCAAGATGATGAAAGACCTGGAGAGCCTGCACAGGGCCGAACAGAGTCTACGAGACCTTCAGGAGCAGTGAGGACCTGAACGCACTGGCCAGATCACTCCACCCAGAACACTCCACCCAGAACACTCCACCCAGAACACTCCACCCAGAACACTCCACCCAGAACACTCCACCCAGATCACTCCACCCAGATCACTCCGCCCCGAAACACTCCGCCCCGAAACACTCCGCCCCGAAAAACTCCGCCCCGAAACACTCCGCCCCGAAACACTCCGCCCAGAACGCACCGCCCAGAAAACTCCACCCCACCCAGAACACTCCGCCCAGAACCCAATGCACCACCTAGAACACACCACACATTCCATAATGACCATATATTATTTTTTCTGCGTGTCTTTGTACAACCAGAAAATACAGGACATTTTGAAGGCAGTATTTAAAAATAGTTTGGTGTGGCCTCCCCTTACACTGGACCTCCAGCCTCAGTAGACCCTGAACGTGCCAGAAGATGACATTAGCACCGTAGCACCGTCTCCCCAAAAGAGGTCAAGATGTGCTTAGCGCCACTTAGCAGGTCACGCTAAATTCTGACTTCTGCCTGCACATATTTTCTGTCTGTATCTTAACAAAGAGACTGGGAAATGAGTCTATATGGTCATGGCACTGCTAGAACTCTGAGTCTAACGGTGGCTTGTGAGAGGTCG
>JAGXOD010000143.1:102500-115000 GCA_020368025.1 Brachyhypopomus occidentalis
TGTGTGTGTGGGGTGTGTGTGTGTGTGTGTGTGTGAGACAGGACCGCTCTGGCGGAGGTGACCACGAGCTTGCGGGAGCGGCTGCATCGCTGGCAGCAGATCGAGTGGCTGTGCGGTTTCCCCGTGATGAGCAACGTGGGCGTGGCCAGCCTCACCGCCACCCTCTACCCAGACCCCAACTGGATGCTCCTGCCACGGGCCGCCATGAACTACCCGCTGGCCGGCGGCATGGACGAGCTGAGCGAGGGCATGACCCCTGGCATCCCGCAGATCCCCGGTGCGTACGTACACGTTTAGCGCCACTGTGCAGACTGTCCACGTCTGTGATCGCTCCAGCTCCCAGTATGCCTGTACCTGCTACAAAGTACCCAAATGTTTGTGTCTGTGCTGTGTCTGTGCGTATGTAGTTGTGTTGTGTCTGTAGCTGGACTGTCTGTGCTGTAGCTGGACTGTCTGTAGCTGTACTGTGTCTGTAGCTGTGTCCATAGCTTGACTGTGTCTGTACTGCATCGGTAGCTGCGCTGTGGCTGTAGCTGGAATGTGTTTGCAGCTGCACTGTGTCTGTAGCTGCACTGTGTCTGTAGCTGTGCTGTGTTGGTAGCTGTGTCCATAGCTGGACTACGTCTGTGCTGCGTCGGTAGCTGCGCTGTGGCTGTAGTTGGAATGTGTTTGCAGCTGCACTGTGTCTGTAGCTGGACTGTGTCTGTGCTGCTTCTGTAGCTGGACTTTCTGTGCTGTGTCTGTAGCTGGACTGTGTCTGTAGCTGGACTGTGTCTGTAGCTGGACTGTGTCTGTGCTGCTTCTGTAGCTGGACTTTCTGTGCTGTGTCTGGACTGTGTCTGTAGCTGGACTGTGTCTGTGCTGTGCCTGCTCTACTGTCTCCAGGCTCCAGACCTGCTTATGCTGTGTGTGTTTATCCCGCCTACAGTCACCGTCACTCCGATAAAGCTCTCACCACGATCGCTGGTCCGGTCCCGGCGGGCGGGACACATCGTCCCGTCTCCCGTGATTGTCTCGCCGGATCCAGACCTGCTGATCCCTATCCGGTCCCCGCTACCCCGATACGGAGACGAGGATGGGGAACATAGAATTTTCCCAACCCTGATGAAACAGTGAGTCGAAATTCTCTCTAGTGGGCCAGACCTGCAGGATCTGTTGGAGGTGATAAGGGATGGATGGACTTTGTTGCCCACAGTGACAGAGGTAGAAGTTCTACAGTTATCATGATGTCAGAAAAACCATCATGGTTTCATAACATCACTACCAAAAGGCAGTAACTTAACTTCTCTAGTGCCCTCCTGTATGGAAAAGGACAATATGCCACATTGTACTCTCATTAAGTCTCAGAATCGAAAGAGAAAATGTTTAACATCTTCAGTGTTTAAGGGCTGTAGAATGTTTTCTCTCTAACCCTAACCCTATCCATAGGGAGTGTATGGAGTCTACAGCAGAGGCTGAGTGTATTGGATCACCCATTGGCAGGATGTACACAGGCCCTGGGGTGGACACACCGCCGCGACGGCTATACCGCGAAGATGTCGACCTTTTCTCCGACAGCGTCACACGCAAAATCTCACGAAGTGAGCACGAGGACACTCCCTCACGCAAGCTGTCACGAGAGGAAGCCGGGGACCCTCTGAGAGACAGCTCCAGGAAGGTTTCCAGGGAGGAATTCATCGTGGAAACCCCATCCAGAAAGACTTCTAGACAAGAACCAGAGGCGTCAGTAGAACCTTTGTCGAGTCCTACGGGTTCACAAGAACCTAACCTTGCTGTTGATTCCAGGATGGTAAAAAGGAGTTTAGCAATTGATATTAATGATTCCTCTCTTAGACTGTCCAACAGGGAGAAGTCAGATTCTCTGGTGGAATCATACCCTGGACTAAGATACAGGGAGGATGCTGATGGAAGTGTGGGCATTCAAAGACGTAAGGTGTTTAGAGAAAAGAAGGAACTCTCGGGAGAAAGCCTCTCTAGAATGATGCTGGCAGATGAATGTGAAACTGATATCAAAAGTGGAAATTCAGGCCCATATACTGAAGGTGAAACTGACTTTACCCCAAAGACAGCGGGTAGAGACAAAACTGATGTTCCAGTGGAAGTGCCAAAGGGAAACGTCTTTAAACTAGGGACCTTAGATCATCCTTCCAGAAATCTCCTGAGAGAGGATGTCTCAATGGACACTCAGAGAGTTAAGATATGTAGAGATATGGAGTTATCCAAAGACAGACCTTCTAGAATGATGCTTCCAGATGATCTAGACATTTCTGTAGACACTGGCAGGGGAAAACTCTTTAGAGGTGCTTCCATGGATGGTGGATCTAGAAAAAAGACACGTGATGAATTGGACATGATGCTGGAGAGCCACCGTGCAATGTCCTTACGAGAGAGAAGGGACGACGGCACTTCTAGAAGGATCTCTAGAGAGCAGCATCCAGAGACGTCCAAAACGTCCAGAGACGAGTTCTTGCCTGCAGATCCGGGCCACTACAGCCAGCCTGATCTCACCATCAGCTCTCTGGTTATCTGGGCTCCACCTCCAGATCCACTCAGCCAGCTGGTTTATGATGGCATTCTAGAGAAGTCCTACCAGAGCCCACTACATGCGTCCAGTGCTACATCCCTCAGCCACGCTGCCTCGCTGTCCTCAATGTCCACCTCCTCCCAAAGCCTTGTGGGTAGCGAGGGCTCCATGAGTAGGTCTCCTCGCCATGACAGCGCCTCACCTCCAGAGTCCCTCAGCGGAGTCAAAGTTAAGAAGACCTCAAAACTCAAGAATCTGTTCAAGAAAAAGAAGGAGAAAGACAAGGAATCGTCTGCAGATCATGCACAAGACAGCTCGCAGAAACTGTGACTCTGTTTAAATGGTAATTAGGGGTCATTGTGACATCAGAGATTTGAAGCATGTTTTAATTGCATTGGGAGTCTCTTTTCATGGTCTCCTCACATGGAGGTGGTAGGGACACAAACATCTAGTGAAGTATTTGTTGCAGATTTGGTTGTTTGGGTATGAAAATCTGAAAGCGCCAACCTCTGGTAGCAGGTGTTCTTCGACCCTTGTGGGTGTGGTCATTACCTTATATCAGGTGATGAAGAAACTGGTTGTTTCAGTGGTGTTAATAATCCACTCTGGGGAATCTCTCACCAAAAATAAATTCAAAGAGGTGTGGTGGATTTGGGATGTCTGCCTGAAGCTGCATCAATGCTGCAGTGTAACACTTTGCACTCTCATACTAATTAGTACATATTAGTAATAATTAGTAGATTTACTCTGCCTGTTTGTGTAGGTGTTGATGGATGATCATGCTTTATCTTTCTGAGGCTCCGATCTCTACGTCCACGTCTACTACGTCCTCTAGTCCACTGTGATTTCCATACGTCCACGTCTACTACGTCCTCTAGTCCACTGTGATTTCTACACGTCCATGTCTACTACGTCCTCTAGTCCACTGTGATTTCTCTACGTCCTCTAGTCCACAGTGATTTCTCTACGTCCACGTCTACTACGTTCTCTAGTCCAGTGTGATTTTTCTACGTCCACGTCAACTATGTCCTCTTGTTCGCTGTGATTTCTCTACATCCATGTCCACTACGTCCTCTTGTTCACTGTGATTCACAGTTGTGGTGTGTGCAGCAAGATCTGTGTGGAAAGAATCAGTATACATTACAAAACCAAGCAGTAACAACACTGAATACACAGTCATGTCTTAAAAACTGTGTAAAATGTCTTGATGCACAGAGAAGTCTTGAACAAAATGCCTTGGGTCAGGGTCAAGCTCTGTATCAGGGTCAGGGTCAAGCTCTGTATTAGGGTCAGGGTCAAGGTCAAGCTCTGGGTCAGGGTCAAGCTCTGTATATGGGTCAGGGTCATTAACAGAACTGCATTTATTCATTGTTTGAATTAGTTGAACTGAACTAGTTTTTAAATTAGTTGAGCTGAACTAGTATTTGACCTTTGTGAATTGGAATGAATGGGATTTCAGTACTATCTTATACTTAAACTTTCTTATGTCCTTCACACATGTTTGACTCACTGCACTGTTCAGACACTTTTATGCCACTTTTATGTGTGGCCAGTTACAATGTGATCATAAATTGTTTTAAAAATTTATATTTATTCAGTAATTTAGTTTGACTCTTCTTACTCAAATGCCTTAGTTTGACATTACATGTGTATATACTAATATATATATATATATATATTAGTATGGTTAACTACTTGGTTTGACGGTTTGACTTTGTGTAAATTCTCTTTACAAAGGGATAAGTTTACGAAACATTAAAAATACATCTAAAAATCAGGGTTTTCTTCTCCCAAGGGTTCTTGGGTTCTGAGAAAGGCGCTATATACATGGACCTTCATTCATGCACTCTTTCTCCTAAACTTTTATATTATGGTGGTCAAATAAAAAGATAGTCATCTGTTCTCACAATTTGCAACATTAATGGTGACCACTAGATGGCAGAAAATATTCTTTAAGGGAATTTGCCTGTCGAAAACAACCGATTTAAACAGAAAAATAAAAAGGAAAATACATTTTACTACTACATACTTATCATATCCAGTAATATCCAATAGTACAGTTCAGTACAGCAATGGTACAGCAAAACAACATTCAGGATTTTTATAGAAATAGATTAAGTGCATGAATACTTTGTGCATCAATAAATATGGCATTACTTTTGTAAAACAAATTCTGAGCCTAATCATTTGACAGGTCTACAGCCACAGCAGTCTGTGTCACTTTCAGAGTTGTCTAAAACTTTTTGGTCCTTCTATACAATACAATGTGAATGGAAACTTGTGTTTTTCTTATTATTAAAATGTTAATTTCAATAAGTTGTATGCCTCATATTTAATACCATGTTAACCTGTTCCTAATGTGCTCTACGGTTTGTTTAGGAAACTAAAGGAAACTATATATATGATTGGTTGGCTGCTGGAAGTATGAACTTTAGAGTCTCAGTCGTATATTGCCTTATGACGTCACAGAGCACGACATTTAAGATCAAAGTACCACCAGCAAACATAAACAAGCAAACGTTTTTCTTTAGACTGTAAAATAAGAGCTAACCACTCTGAATGCCTCATATTTAATACCATGTTAACCTGTTCCTAATGTGCTCTACGGTTTGTTTAGGAAACTAAAGGAAACTATATATATGATTGGTTGGCTGCTGGAAGTATGAACTTTAGAGTCTCAGTCGTATATTGCCTTATGACGTCACAGAGCACGACATTTAAGATCAAAGTACCACCAGCAAACATAAACAAGCAAACGTTTTTCTTTAGACTGTAAAATAAGAGCTAACCACTCTGAACATGCTTTCTCCCTCCTAACCTGCAAAACGCAGAAGGAAAGTTCATCAATGACAAAGAGCGTATGATTATAAATCATTACTCGTTGTTCGATTCGCGCAAAGGAGAAAATGTATCAGCTCATCATCGTGGTTAGGGAGACGTAACACTTTTGAATCAAGTTTCTCAGTTAGATACTATAGAAATGATCTCTGAAAATATAGTCTTAACCTCCAAGCCGCTCTTTCAGTCCTTTAACAATCTCACCAGGTTTCACCCTGGCGCTAAGACGATCCTGTCACTCTGTAACAACGTGCAGACGCAGGCAGAATTTTACAGATTGATCCGTGTGCTCAATCGTTATGCCCGTTGAAAGATGTAATCCAAACTGTACATGTAACGTGTCGACATTCAGTAGTGATATTTAAGAATGATTGATTAAGGACTGAAACAAGTTCAATATTTAAACTTCATTTTCATTTTATACTCCACCTGGAGTCTGTGAGTATGGGTAGCATTAATTACAATATGTCAAAGGTAAGCTGTGGCCTCATATGGGGGCATGTGATTGGTGGGCAGCTGGCGTCGGTGCATGTGATTGGTGGGCAGCTGGCATCGGTGCATGTGATTGGTGGCAGAAATAACCAGTCAGGGGTTTAGTGAATTAAATGAGAGGAAATTCAGTATTTCAAATGCAGATTCACGCTGAACATTATATATGTTATATTTGTGCGCAACAATGTTGTGTAATGTTACAACAATTTTTTAGATAAGTTATAAATGTTTTAGATAAATAATAAGTAAATAATTATGTTGTCTTTGGATTATTCACTTGTGGAAGATTTTTGTTTAAAATTAGCAGGGCCGGTTCTGGCTAGATTTACGCCCTGGGCGAAAGCCCCCCGCCCCCTCCCCCTCGCCTCCTCTTACATACACAACCTGTATGACTCTCACTCCGCAGCAAGTGGACGTGACAGTGAGGGCGCCCCAGCGCCCACTCCACTAATGTGACCTGGAAATGAGCGGTAGTCGAGCGCTACGGTCAGACGCGAATGTATAAACCTAGCTTAACCCTCTACATAACCCCCAAAACTGGAGAGTTTTCTTTTGAGTTTTTTTTTTTTGACAGCGCTTGTGCGCCCTGGGCCTGGGCCTGGCCCTGAAAATTGGTCATGTTTTGATTTTTCCGTGTAGCCTTCTGGGAATTGTGGTCCTTGGAAGCATGAAACGTGTCATGAGTAAATAATTATGATGTTTTAAATTATTACCTTGTGGAACATTTTTGGTGATTAATAGTTACAAAAAAAAGAAAAGTAATTTTTTTGATAGTTATATTTTAGAGATTAAAATTCAGATTACACATACATGCTCACAAACCCCACATACTGTGCTATAAACTTCCAGATTAAGCCCATCAGAGGACATAGTACTGTTCCAGCACCATGGACAGCGTATATAGTCAACATTCCCAGCATTCCCAACAATCCCAATATTCCCAACATTCCCAGATTTCCCAGCATTCCCTGACATGTGATCAGTACCTGGTGCTGTGTCTTCACCCCCTCACAATAAGAGTGATGTACCATTCAAAAATGTAAGAGTGAATCTCATAAGATCAGAGCACTGATGACTGCTCACATTATCAGTTTTCTTACTCACCGCCAGCCACATCTTGTATTCTGGTGAGGTACATACACACATATAGAGGTTATATACATAACCTCAGTTTCCTAAACACAACCCACAATCTAACCATAAACAACCGTTTACCGAGTGCAGCCGAGTTGTTAGTCGAATGCTACTCTACATTATTCATGTGGGGACCTGGATACATTACTACATTACTAGTCATGTGGGGACCTGGATACATTACTACATTACTAGTCATGTGGGGACCTGGATACATTACTACATTACTAGTCATGTGGGGACCTGGATACATTACTACATTACTAGTCATGTGGGGACCTGAATACATTACTACATTACTAGTCATGTGGGGACCTGAATACATTACTACATTACTAGTCATGTGTGGATCTGGATACATTACTACATTACTAGTCATGTGGGGGGATACATTACTACATTACTAGTCATGTGTGAATCTGGATACATTACTACATTACTAGTCATGTGGGGACCTGGATACATTACTACATTACTAGTCATGTGGGGACCTAGATGCATTACTACATTACTAGTCATGTGTGGACCTGGATAGAAACGGAAGAACTGTGGAAGAACACACTCTTCCAAACATACAGTTCTGCAGTACATGTTCACACACACACACACACACACACACAGACTGAGAAAGAGGCTTAAATATCTGCGTTATCAGATGAACTGTGTAGCCACATTTCCAGCCAACCCAGAGCAGCATCAGCCAGTCACAGTTTAACAGGAAACCCAGACAGGAAGCCCTTCTACTGCACATTAACATCTGATCTCAGATCTGTGTTATGTTAGTTAATGTGATGAAACTGATCTGTGATCATTTAAAATCCAGTAAATGTGTAAGACAGGGATTCAGTGAGTTGATGTGTGTGTGTGTGTGTGTGTGTGTGTGTGTGTCTGTGTGCAACATCAAACAGTTTTGTCATGTTTAACATTTCAGTCAGTGAAATACACACTGTGAAGAGAGATGCAATCATACATTTACTATATTCATATTTATTTAATAAATGTATAAACAAACAAACAAATAAATAAATGTCTGCATTAAAGTGTGTGTGCACACTGACAGTGGTGAACTAATCATAACTAAGTACATTAAAGTGTGTGTGCACACTGACAGTGATGATCTAATCATAACTAAGTGCATTAAAGTGTGTGTGCACACTGACAGTGGTGATCTAATCATAACTAAGTGCATTAAAGTGTGTGTGCACACTGACAGTGGTGTGTGACCCTCCCCCACCCTGAGAGTTTGAGAACAACAGAGTTCCTGCAAATGAACACAGGAAACCAACACTGAGACCCTGCAGCTCAGACCAGCACCAGAGCACAGCACACTGTCCTCTATCACTGATCTCAGATCTGTTTTTGATTAGATAGACTGACCTTTCAGGCGTGGGTAGTGTGGTAAAACTGACCCAGGATCTGGTTTAAACATTAGACGGTACTAGTGAGAAAACAGCATGAAGACGTTTGTCGCTGTTCCACAATACTGAGCAGGTCTCTGATTCTGTAATCCCAGGTCAAAGGTCAAAGGTAGTGCAGGTGTGTTTGTGTGTAAACTGGTGAATGTGATGTGATGTAGAATTTGGACCAAAACCTACGTTTGTTATGATGCCTCATGGAGACCTTTGCAACTTTGCCATAAGCAGTAAACACGCCAACACTCCTAAACACTCATACAGGAGTGCAGCCTCATACAGGAGTGCAACTTCATACAGGAGTGCAGCCTCATACAGGAGTGCAACCTCATACAGGAGTGCAGCCTCATACAGGAGTGCAGCCTCATACAGGAGTGCAACCTCATACAGGAGTGCAGCCTCATACAGGAGTGCAACCTCATACAGGAGTGCAACCTCATACAGGAGTGCAACTTCATACAGGAGTGTGTATGGCCATAGTGCCTGCATGATAAGTGTGTGTGTGTGTGTGTGTGTGTTCTTAATCAGAAATGGCAAGTGAAGGAAATAATGTTTCCTCTGTAATCTAATTGAACATCAGGACGTAGCGTCTGAACGTCTGAACGTCTGCACACTGACAGTGGAGTGTGACCCTTCCCTACCGTGTGAGTTTGTCAGCAACACACTTCATGAATATTAACACAGGAAACCAACACTGAGGACCAGTTGCTCAATCTGACAGTCCAGAGCACACCGACTGTCCTCTATCACTGATCTCAGATCTGTGTTTGATCAGATAGACTGACCTTTCAGGCGTGGGTAGTGTGGTAAAACTGACCCAGGATCTGGTTTAAACTTTAGACGGTACTAGTGAGTGAACAGCATGAAGACGTTTGTCGCTGTTCCAGAATACTGAGCAGGTCTCTGATTCTGTAATCCCAGGTCAAAGGTCAAAGGTAGTGCAGGTGTGTTTGTGTGTAAACTGGTGAATGTGATGTGATGTAGAATTTGGACCAAAACCTACGGTGTGTTATGATGCCTCATGGAGACCTTTGCAACTTTGCCTTAAGCAGTAAACACGCCAACACTCCTAAACACTCTGGACCAGAGGAATCAGTTTAATCTGGCATCTAAATCTACAACCATCTTTGGAAAAAAAATCGACCAACCAGAAATCATCTTTAGTTTGCAAGTTTCTTATTGGTTACTTTGTCTAAACAACAAACTTTGCCACAAGGCTGTGAAACACTATGATCGAAAATAGAAATGTTCCACTGACGTGGACCAATCAGATCTCAGAACAGACATCCGTGCCACAGACCCTCATCGCCATCGGTCACCAGCAGCAGTGTCTGAGATGGGGAGATCACGGCTCACTCTCGTTACCGTCATGTGTAAGTAAATGTTTATCTACATCAACTCTCTCCTACTAGGACGTGTTGACTTCACAGACTTTAATACACGTAGTTGATGGGCTCCGTATGTAACGCACGAGTTCTTCTTGTAAAGTCACGTCAGATATGTGCACCTCTCGAAGCTCGTACCCACGTCAGATGTTCTCCTGCAGGTGTGGTGTTCTTCTGTCAGAAGAGGATCTCCGGAGTAGAAGTGGAGAGGAGAGGAAGACGAGGAGAATGCATCGTCCTCTACGGTGACTGTGTTGTGGGTCTTCGCATGAATATCGTCTGGTATTGGAACAGTTCACAAGTGCATCAGTCTGCTGTTAAATTAGTGACTGATGGAACAACACGTTACTCTGCTGTGTGGGTTGGACACCGTAGCACTTTTGATCACTGATTCGGACCTGGGCCTGTACTACTGTGCTGTGAACACTTCAGACGGGAAGCTCCATTATGGAAGCAGAACCACTCGACTGTCTCTCATGGGTAAGACGGCTCATTTATTCTGACCTGCAAAACATTTTGGTTTTGTAAGTTTCTGATTTTGAAATGTTGTGGTATAGGAATTGTGATCTTGAAAATGTGGTTAACATAAATGAAATAAGCAGACGAATGTAGAGTGATCAGTATTCATGCTGCTTTCTGCACCGCGTCAGTCTTAGTTCACCCTTCACCCATTCATGCAGTTTCACTTCCTCTTTGATTTCAGACCCTGGTTCTGAGCTCCACCCCCACACCTCCACCCCCACCCCTCCTGCACCACAGTGTGGTGTGTGCTGGACGCTGCTGGTCACTGTGTGTCCTGTGTGTGTTCTCCTCTCCTCACTCCTCTGCTCCACCTGTGTCTACTGTCTGTCACAGGAGACATCCAGGTATTTCATTCAAAGTCCATCTTTGTTTATAGAGCATCATTCTCACTCTAAGGTCTTGATTCATTCCTGGGTTTCAGTTCTGATCCAGATAAACTGATGCTGACAGATATGTTGGGATATGTTCTTCAGGTTCTGAAAAGAGAAACAATCTCCTCACTCAAAGTATTTTTCAGGTATATATTATCATTACAAGACATGCAACTTAAAATGATCTATGACCCATTGTGGTTTGAAAGGTTTTCTCTCTTTCTCTCTCTCTCTTCCTCTCTCTCTCCCTCCCTCCCTCTCTCTCTCTCTCTCTCCCCTCTCTCCCCCCCTCTCTCTCTCTCTCTCTCTCCCTCCCTCTCTCTCTCCCCCTCTCTCTCTCTCTCTCTCTCTCTCCTCCCTCTCTCTCTCCCCCTCTCTCTCTCTCTCTCTCTCTCTCCCTCTCTCTCTCCCCCCCTCCTCTCTCTCTCCCTCCCTCCCTCTCCCTCCCTCTCTCACTCTGTCTCTCTATCAGGTGAGCTGTGTTGAGGAGCATCAGTGTGAGTGGAGTGTGAATGGGGAGATCTGTTACCACACTGAAGTCTCCTACACACCTCTGAGATCTACAGACAAATCAGAATAAACATGCAAATGCACCTCTCATAAACACAAACACATACACACGTACACACACGCACGCACACACACACACACATGCACACACACACACTGTGTCACATACTTGTGTGTACATGTTTATAGTTTTATTTGGGTAGTTAGATCTTACTGACGTCACTGTAATCTCACAGGTTGTCCATTTCAATAAAAACTCTTATGTCTTACAAACCAAGAAGAGTGTTTGTGACTTCCAGTCATGACTGTACTGTCGTTACCCAGCTGTAGTACATTTACTGTAGTACACTTACCGTAGTACACTTACTGTAGTACATTGACTGTAGTACACTTACCGTAGTACACTTACTGTAGTACATTTACTGTAGTACACTTACCGTATTACACTTACTGTAGCACATTTACTGTAGTACACTTACTGTAGTACACTTACCATAGCACACTTACTGTATGTCACGGTCCTAACACTGACGGGGTGTGACGCAAGCGCAGGAGCACGTAGATATTTGCATAAACTATGAAGGGCAGACTAACACGGACATGAGGGAATATTAATGAATATATTTAATAACACAAGAACTTAACAATAACCAAACAAAGCACAGCTACTAAGAGAACCAAGGACGACAGAACGACAATAGAATAAACTAAACAGAAAGGGAAACCACGGATGAACAACTTAACACGGACTACTAAACCATACGGAATAGACGACTGCGTAACCAGACGACAGATGAAACACTAACAAGGCGATACATAGAGAACTCAGGGAAACAGAAAACAAACGTAATCACAAACACAGGGAAGACCAGGTAGTTAAACATTAGACACAACTATAAACGACACTATACTACAGAAACACCAAGTAACATAACAAAACATAGGAACGAGACACAAACCTAGATGCCAGGAAAATACATTAGCAGACTGAACAGGGAGAACAAACTAGAGACATAACAACACGAGAATACTTGGACCTAGACATTCACAATAACCGACGAGGGACTAGAGACATACAAGGAATATAAATACTACTCACAACGAGACGAGAGACAAGAGACAGCTGAGAACGATAACGACTGGGCGTGACAAACAGAAGCGTAGCCATAGAAACAGGGCGGGACAAAAGGACGACACAGAACCAGGGGAGGAGGACGGAGCCAGACGTTACACTGTAGTACATTTACTGTAGTACACTTACTGTAGCACATTTACTGTAGTACACTTACCATAGCACACTTACTGTAGTACA
>JAGXOD010000143.1:122500-150509 GCA_020368025.1 Brachyhypopomus occidentalis
ACAGCAGTGATGGTGTTTATAAACTCCAGTAACACAGCAGTGATGGTGTTTATAAACCCAGTCACCACAGCAGTGATGGTGTTTATAAACTCCAGTAACACAGCAGTGATGGAGTTTATAAACACACTCCAGTAACAGTGATGGTGTTTATAAACTCCAGTAAACACAGTGAGTGATGGTGTATATAAACTCCAGTAACACAGCAGTGATGGTGTTTATAAACTCCAGTAACACAGCAGTGATGGTGTTTATAACTCCAGTGATGATGGTTTTTATAAACTCCAGTAACCCAGCAGTGATGGTGATTATAAAATCCAGTAACACAGCAGTGATGGTGTTTATAAACTCCAGTAACACAGCAGTGATGGTGTTTATAAACTCCAGTAACACAGCAGTGATGGTGGTGTTTATAAACTCCAGTAACACAGCAGTGATGGTGTTTATAAACTCCAGTAACACAGCAGTGATGGTGTTTATAAACTCCAGTAACACAGCAGTGATGGTGTTTATAAACTCCAGTAACACAGCAGTGATGGTGTTTATAAACTCCAGTAACACAGCAGTGATGGTGTTTATAAACTCCAGTAACACAGTGATGGTGTTTATAAACTCCAGTAACACAGCAGTGATGGTGTTTATAAACTCCAGTAACACAGCAGTGATGGTGTTTATAAACTCCAGTAACACAGCAGTGATGGTGTTTATAAACTCCAGTAACACAGCAGTGATGGTGTTTATAAACTCTAGTCACCACAGCAGCGATGTTTGTAAACTCCAGTAACTGCAGTGCAACACATTATTCATTGCATTATTCATAAAAATTATTCATTCAATATTATTGTCACCTAATTTATTATTATTCACATTCTTTATTTTCATCACCTAATTCATTAACCCTTTTCATATTTATTATTATTCGTTATTGTAAACTTATTCATATACCTTATTCATGTTTACCATTATTCATTAATGATTATCACCTAATTGAAAAATCTTATTCAAAGTCATTATTAGGCTATTCATATTCATTATTAACATATTCATCTGTACCACTGCCTTGTCAGTGTTTTTCTGTGTCTGCGGACATTTCAAACCACTTTGGCAAATTATATCATTTAAATTTAAAGGTTATCTAACAGTAGTCGTAGGATGAGACATGTCTTACGTTTACGTGAGATGGCGTTTGCCTTAACTCGAAAAAATGTGAAATATGTAGGGCAACAAAAAGTGTGTAGTCCGGTTAAACGCGGTAGAAGTATCTGTCGTGCCGCGGTAAAACCGGACGTTTCCACCGCTTCCCCGCCTCTCTTCCCGTAGCTCCGCTCTTCCTGTTTGGTGCAGTGTGTTGATCGGCTGTTTGGACGCGTTATTGGATCTACGGCGTTAACGAGAGAAGATCTGGATCAATAAACCACTTAAAAATGCACCACTTGGAACTGGAAGCGCCTGAAAAATACCGCGGACAACACATCAAAAGTCATATTCTATTTTACTTTATTGTATGGTATTACAGACAGAGGTATGAATGTGGACTGTGGACACTTGGGAACGGAAGTTCGGAGGAACCGTGACTGGTCGGGCAAGGACTGTGTGTTGTGAAAAAGTTGCGGTTAAGATTTTTGTTTTTGCGAACGCTCTACGTTGACGATGATTCTGAACAGCTGGTCGCAGATGGGAATAAATCTGACTGAAGAAAGCTTGTGTGATGAGATAGAATAATAAAAAATCGCTGTTACAACAGGTGAAAACGAAGACGCTGTTGAAGGCGCATGCGCACTTCGCTGAGTTCACTGATGTACACGAGTCTGTACAATGTTTACTGCCGATGCTGAAAGATAAACTGACCGAAAATAATCAATTTTAAATAATTGTAAAACTCCGTTATGTTCAGTTCTCAGTCTTGGACAGAGGGATGATATTGGTGATGATGTTTCCAGCGCATTAGTAATAACATGCATAAGGCATCTTATGCCCGCGAGAGGCTGGACATACGCCACTGACATGGGCATCTTACGTACAGGTAATTGGCATCGACATTTTGCGTTGAGGCTCTAACATGTGCACATGCCGAGGACACTGACTTTCGTTATGTGACATTGGCATATATTTCACTCCGTGGTGGAACAGCTGGGAGTTTACCTGGATGTTAAGGCGTCTACCTTTAGCCAGCACACGGATGTTTGTACTTCGTAAACGGACATTAAGGCAGTAACATACGGACGATTACAAAACTACAAGCTGTTATCATGCTCATATCATGATTAATGTCCGTATCAGGCACTAAAAGAGAACTGAAAGTCATTTCTAGGTGCCGGTAGCCAGTGGAAAGGTGGGCGGTTCATCCTATGGTAACCTGTGACGCTCCTCGAGACCACCACTTCTATGACGTCGACATACCACGCTTACTGGACATTTGAGGAATTCAAACGTCATGATCGTATGTGAAGCTCTGATAGCACTGCAGTACTGCATATCAATGGCACGTCAATGGACGTTTAAATCATGACAATGTATGACTTTCACATATTCATTAGGCTTATAAAATATGTATACATATACAACTACTGGCATACAATACAGATGTCCCTTAAAACATTGTGTTTTTGTGTCGGTACTTGTCTATAAATTGGCACCTGTACATGTTACTGGTATTTTTACAGTTTTATATAAAGATGGAACATTCTTTGTTTAAGTTCAATACCTTATTGATTTTCTGACAATAAATTAACAGCCTATCCTCTGAACAAACTTGTGCAATTTTTATTATTGTTTTTTAAACCCAAAAATAAATAAATATTTAATTCTTCCAGCAGGCCACAGTGGACTAGAATAATCCCAGCAGGCCACAGTGGATTAGAATAATCCCAGCCGGCCACAGTGGATTAGAATAATCCCAGCAGGCCACAGTGGATTAGAATAATCCCAGCCGGCCACAGTGGACTAGAATAATACCAGCCGGCCACAGTGGATTAGAATAATCCCAGCAGGCCACAGTGGATTAGAATAATCCCAGCCGGCCACAGTGAACTAGAATAATCCCAGCCGGCCACGGTGGACTAGAATAATACCAGCCGGCCACAATGGATTAGAATAATCCCAGCAGGCCACAGTGGATCAGTCTGCAAACTGTTGAGTATCAAACTCTGAAACTTTATTCATACAGTATTTTTTTTTTTTAAATAGCAACTCTAAAAAAGATTAAAAGTCATGGAATTAAATTGGGATGCATTTATTTATCATCATAACTCATGTAATCATCTTAACTCATAACTCATAACGTCTTTTCGAAGACCTGATAACCAGAGGTTCCTGAACTCCTTTACCTTCTGAAGAATCTGTCTCAGTAGTTCTATATCCTACCAGTACAGACCTCAGAATACATACTGAAATCAGAGTTCTGGACTGTCCTTTTCTTGGGTTGTTTCGGTTCTCCACTCAGTATGCCCACCGAGGAGTAACAGATCTCCTCCAGATGTTCTTCATCCTGCAGTGGAGGAGATGAATCACATCTGTATTTCAGATAACATAGCCAACGTGATTCATGTTCAACCACTGTAGAAATATGACATCATACTGGCAAAGCTAACTTTGTTATTAATTATTTTCTCCATTATTATTTTCATTATTGTCTGGCCTGCCTCAATGCCCTTTACCTTGTGTGTGTGTGTGTGAGAGTGTGTGAGTGTCAGTACCTTTTCACTTTTCCTATACAGTCTTTCCTCACACTGCTCTTCACGATCACCTTCACATTCTATTGTGAATAAAACAATAGAGCATAATTCCACAATCTAAAATTTAATATCCTTCAGGGCAAAGAATGAAATATAATTACTTTCTCATTGGTTTATAGTGTGTGTGTCAGTGTGGGACAGTACCTGTAGACAGTGTGTGTGTGTGTGTGTGTGTGTGTGAGAGAGAGAGAGTACTTGTAGATAGAAACTGTGTGACAGAATACCTGTAGATAGTGAGTGTTTGAGTTAATACCTGTTGTTCTCTTGTGACAGAGACAGTAGACACAGGTGGAGGAGAGGAGTGAGGAGAGGAGAACACACACAGGACACACAGTGACCAGCAGCGTCCAGCAGACACCACACTGTGGTGCAGGAGGGGTGGGGGTGGAGGTGTGGGGGTGGAGCTCAGAACCACGGTCTGAAATCAAAGACATGTGGAATTGAATCCAAGACCTCCATCATCATTTCACAAGAATCTTAGTGTCTATCATCTATCATGTCTACAGCAGACAACATGGACAGCGTTTCCAAACCAGCAAGATCATGTTATTACACTTGGATGCCAAATTATAGCACTAAAGTTTATTCCCACATCAGACAGAGAATCAGTGAGAGAGGGTGAAGACTGGCGATGGTGATTAGTAAGGACCTGGAACACTTGATCCAGTAAGATCCAGCGTCCTGATGAGACATGTCTGCAGCCCGACCTGGTCTGGCACTAGTGGTTGGACACTGGATTTAGGGAGTGGGCCAATCAGGGGCACAGTGAGGATATCCCAGAATGCTGTGCATCTTCCCAAGGAGTTTATTTAGTTACATTTAATGTTTGGTGTATTTGCTAGATAGTTGAGGTGTGTGTGTGTTTTGGTTTAGTTTAACAAGTCCTTTGTTAGTTTGCTAGATCTCTTATTAATTCTACTTATTATTATATTTATTTATAAATTATAATGGAAAATTATAATCCATGGTTTCTAGAAATTCAAAAAAGAATTTTATTTTTGTCACTTTTTTGTGTAATTCTTTATATATAAAGCATAACATCCATAAAGATATTATGGACGATAATGGACTAATACAAACAACAACTACAAGAAAAATAGCAATAATAACAACTCGTCATAACAAATAACAATAACAAAGTCGTCATATGTTTGCTATGGAATCGGCAGGATGAGTGAACTTACCAATGAGACAGAGTTGAGTTGATTTGTTTCCATAGTGATACACATGCTTGTCTGTGGTTTGTCTGCATTCTGTGGTTACCTTCCTCTCATACAGAGCGCAGAAGTACAGGCCCACGTCTGCCTCAGTCACGTTCTTAATCAGTAGACCATGAGTTTGACTGGATGCGTCCCATACAGAAGAATAACGGGCGCTTGGTCCTTGAACTAAATCCATGGTGAAAATAATGAGGGGAGGTTGATTCGTATGTGAACAGTTCTTAAACCATGCAAGATAAAATCCATTTTGTATCGGGGCGTCACAGTAGATGGTGGCGTTGTCTCCCGGTCTGACGCTGATCTCTTCTGCTCCAGAGATGATCTTCTCACTGGAGAACACCACACCTGCAGGAGAACAGTATGAAAAGCGTATTTGCCTTGAGAAGAAGACACACAGCCCGTTTGATGTAAGACTAGATGTGTGTACTTACATACGAGAGTGATGAGAGTTGCTGCTAGAGTCTTCATGTCTGCTGGTGGCCATCTGACGACAGCAGACGTCTCCGTCACCCAGTGGCTGTTTGAAAATCTGTTTGGTCAGCGTCGGTGGAAAATTCACTTTTTTTGGTTACAAGAAAGAACCACAAAGACATACGCAAAGCAGTTGTTGTTTTCCTATTGGTCATTTATTATGACACCATTCATCTGATTGGTTTGCATCAGTGGAAAATGTCTGCCTCTCTCTCTCTCTCTCTCTCACTCTCTTTCTCTCTCTCTCTCTCTCTTTCTCTCTTTCTCTCCCTTAGCAATAAACAGGAAGCCAAAGAAAGGAATGACCTCAAAACCTTAAAACACACTTGATGACAACTTCTGTCAGACTTCGGTAACCTCCAAAGAAAACCACCTAATTGCAAAATATAAAAAATATTAAAATAAAAAAATACACAAATATTAATATATATATATATAAAGCAGTAGTTGTCATCATGACCAACACCTACACCAGTCCAGCTCTTCAAACACACCAGTATAGTTCATCAACACCTACACGAGTCCTGCTCTTCAAACACACCAGTATAGTTCATCAACACCTACACCAGTCCTGCTCTTCAAACACACCAGTATAGTTCATCAACACCTACACCAGTCCTGCTCTTCAAACACACCAGTATAGTTCATCAACACCTACACCAGTCCTGCTCTTCAAACACACCAGTATAGTTCATCAACACCTACACCAGTCCTGCTCTTCAAACACACCAGTATAGTTCATCAACACCTACACCAGTCCAGCTCTTCAAACACACCAGTATAGTTCATCAACACCTACACCAGTCCTGCTCTTCAAACACACCAGTATAGTTCATCAACACCTACACCACTCCAGCTCTTCAAACACACCAGTATAGTTCATCAACACCTACACCAGTCCTGCTCTTCAAACACACCAGTATAGTTCATCAACACCTACACCAGTCCAGCTCTTCAAACACACCAGTATAGTTCATCAACACCTACACCAGTCCTGCTCTTCAAACACACCAGTATAGTTCATCAACACCTACACCAGTCCTGCTCTTCAAACACACCAGTATAGTTCATCAACACCTACACCAGTCCAGCTCTTCAAACACACCAGTATAGTTCATCAACACCTACACCAGTCCTGCTCTTCAAACACACCAGTATAGTTCATCAACACCTACACCAGTCCAGCTCTTCAAACACACCAGTATAGTTCATCAACACCTACACCAGTCCTGCTCTTTCAATAAAAATAGAAAGCCTAACAGCCTCTTAATTGGACGTCCACAAATGCAGTCAAACATACAGCTGCTCATTCAACGTTGCACTCTCATCCTCACACTCCTGTTCTTACACACACACAGTAATGGCAGACCAATATTTGCAGGTCATTGTTGTTTCTATGGTGATGGCTCCACCAGTCAAATAGAGGAATGCAAGTCGGGTGATGTCGGGTGTGTTGCCGGGTGTTGCCGGGTGATGTCGGGTGTTGCCAGGTGAAGTTGGGTGTAGTTCTGATGCAGAACTGATGTGTGAATGAGGTGCTGCAGGTGAACTCAGGTATGTGGGTATGTGTGTGTGTGTGTGTGTGTGTGTGTGTGTGTGTGTGTGTGTGTGTGTGTGTGTGTGTGTGTGTGTGTGTGTGTATGGCCAGGAGGTTGACTTGTTCAGAGGTGTGTGTGTGTGTGTATGGCCAGGAGATTGACTTGTTCAGAGGTGTGTGTGTGTGTGTGTGTGTGTGTGTGTGTGTGTGTAAGGCCAGGAGGTTGACTTGTTCAGAGGTGTGTGTGTGTGTGTGTGTGTGTATGGCCAGGAGGTTGACTTGTTCAGAGGTGTGTGTGTGTGTGCTTGTATGTGGGGCAAGGTTGATTTGTTCAGAGGTCTGTATGTGTGTGTGTAGGGCCAAGAGGTTAACATGTTCAGAGGTGTGTGTGTGCACAGATACAGAGGGTTCTTCTTGTGTCTTCATGTAGTGTCTGTGACCACAGATGATTCCTTGAGTCTGAGAGCTTGTGTGTTGTGTCACCACATGAAGGGCCGTGTCACCTTTGACCTTTGAACAAAAGAACCAGTCCTATCTCAATTCCTCCAACAGTAGTACAGTTGTTTACTTACATGCACTGGCTAATCTCTAAATTAGATCCAGGATCAGTTTGATCACTTTAATTAGGCCTGAAATCTTTGTGTAACTGAAGGGAAACAGGTCTGAGATCGGTGATTAAGGACAGTCAGTGTGCTGAGGTCTGGTCTGAATTATAGAACCTCACTGTGTGTTTCCTGTCTGAGTGTGACTGACTTCTGCTCTACTTTGAGATGGGAAGTGTGTTTTTTTTCTCTCACTTTTTTTTCTCTCTGCTATCATGTTCAGGTTTTGTGAGTGTGTGAGTGTGTTATGAGTTCTTGTCCATGTGTTGTGTTCCCATGAGTGTGTGAGATGTGTGTCGGACAGAAACGTTTGCATTACCTTCAAACCTGTCCTGAACACAGAGACTGCCATTCAGGTCCCTCTGAAGAGCAAAGTTCTTTGCTGGGGTGGTTTGTGTAGTCGTCCTGAACTAATATGAGCAGCGTGTTTGGATGTTCCTCTGCTGTGTGGGGTCAGTGTGGGGTGATGGGGGCTCTCCTGGATTTTACAGTGTAGCCCTCATAAGCAGCTCCCTCCTGTATGTATGACTCAAAACACACATGTATCTCCATCTCCATCAGTAATGCTTTCCTGTGTCATAACAGAATCTCTGAGTTCTGCAGAAAACGAGAGAGACATCAGATAACACTCCTCCCTCACACTTGACATGTTCAGGCACATGTTCGAGCACATGTTAGTGCAACAACACGCTCACGTCTTGCAGGACAGAGATCAGCTGGTGTAGGACGAGGTCCACACAGAAAGACAGAGATCAGCCGGTGGAGGACGAGGTCCAGACAGAAGGACAGAGACCAGCCGGTGGAGGACGAGGTCCAGACTGAAGGACAGAGACCAGCCGGTGTAGGACGAGGTCCAGACAGAAGGACAGAGACCAGCTGGTGGAGGACGAGGTCCAGACAGAAGGACAGAGATCATCTGGTGTAGGACGGGGTCCAGACAGAAGGACAGAGACCAGCTGGTGTAGGACGAGGTCCAGACAGAAGGACAGAGACCAGTTGGTGTAGGACGAGGTCCAGACAGAAGGACAGAGACCAGCTGGTGTAGGACGAGGTCCAGACAGAAGGACAGAGACCAGCTGGTGGAGGACGAGGTCCAGACAGAAGGACAGAGACCAGCCGGTGGAGGACGGGGTCCAGACAGAAGGACAGAGATCAGCCGGTGGAGGACGAGGTCCAGACAGAAGGACAGAGACCAGCCGGTGGAGGACGAGGTCCAGACAGAAGGACAGAGACCAGCCGGTGTAGGACGGGGTCCAGACAGAAGGACAGAGACCAGCTGGTGTAGGACGAGGTCCAGACAGAAGGACAGAGATCAGCTGGTGTAGGACGAGGTCCAGACAGAAGGACAGAGACCAGCTGGTGGAGGACGAGGTCCAGACATGCTCACTGTTCTGAGTGTGTGTGTGTGTGTGTGTGTGTGTGTGTGTGTGTGTATGTGTGTGTGTATGTGTGTGTGTGTGTATGTGTGTGTGTGTGTGTGTGTGTGTCTCTGATGTTTTCCTGTAATGTTAGAGGCTGTCACATTTCTGCAGAAGGAGGTCAGATAGCATCATTCATTCATTCATTCATTATCCGTACCGCTTATTCCCGCTAGTCGGGGTCACGGGGGGGCTGGAGCCAATCCCAGCATCTCCAGGCAAAGGCAGGGTACACCATGGGCAGGTCGCCAGTCCACCACATGGCCAGATAGCATCAGCCTCCCACATTCTTGGTTGTTATGGACACATACTCACTCTAACATCCTTGGTTGTTCAGCTGTTGCTTTTCATTTACAGGCCATTTTCACTTCATGCTGCTGAAAGTATACTTTTGAGGTTGACCAATGGGACAGCAAACCATTCTGGGCATTCTGGGCCAGGAGCCAACCTCATATCCCCCCCCCCCCCCCCAGCTCAACACTATTCACATGGACAAGCAGCCCAGTACAACATACACTCACCTATGGGCAGCCTGGTGGGCACTTGAAAAGCCCAAAGGGCTCTGACAGCCCAAAGGGCATGACCTCACCTGACCTTCACTTCACCTTCACCTGACCTTACCCTGACCTTTACCACTGTGTGGGTGGCAGACTAGTGCAGCATTCCTAGTGCATACATCACTTCCGCTTTAGATGTTTCTGCTTCCTGGAGATCCAGCCAGACTGAAAGCAGGTGGTGGACATCATGCTGCTGGATCAGGTCGATGGATCAGATCCTCGTTTGACAGGAGCACATCCTGATGCTTTGAGCAGTTGCCATAGCAACTGCCGAGTTCCTAAAACCTCTCAAATGTCTCTGCTGCGAGAAAGCCCCCGTTACACTCTCTCTTCCTGTTGCTTCTGCAACTGCTTCCTGTCACTACTGTACCTGCTTCCTGCTTGTTCAAAGTTTTGTTATCTCATCTCTAAGGTGAGTGGTACCCTGGGTGACGTCCATCTCCACAGTACTGGTGCTGGCCAGAACTCATGCATGTTCCCCTGATCTGAGAACAGTTTTGTGGATTCTTAACTCTCCTAGTCACCTATTCCCCTGCTTGGGCTTGCGGGGCACAGACCCGAAATCAGTGGGGAACTCTTAGCACACAAGTCTGTAAATAAAAAGGCTGGTGTAAATATTGTCTCAATAATACTGCAAGAAAGAGAGATCTGCACATCCATATGTGGTATATAATAAATCAGCCAACAAATATAATACACAATCTAAAGGGTAATCCAATAGGGTAATCCAATAGGGTAATCCAAGAGAATAATCAAAATAAAAGGGTAATCCAATAGGGTAATCCAAGAGAATAATCAAAATAAAAGGGTAATCCAATAGGGTAATCCAAGAGAATAATCAAAATAAAAGGGTAATCCAAAAGGGTAATCCAAACAAAGTAATTTTGTAACGCCGCGAACGGCGTGGAGTTAGGGAGCGGACACAGACGTTGAGGAGAGCGAGATTTATTGAAGGGCATTCCATAATCGTAGTCAAAGAAACAGGCTTGGGTCAAATCCGAAAGGCTGTCAGGTTTGTACAGAGAACGACGACGCATAGTGAGACAGCAGAAAAAGTAAACGAAAGAACTAAGGCTGAAATAAATCACGAGAGAGACACGAACACTAATGAATATATACACGAAACAGCGAAACACTAAACAGAGTAGACACAAAGCACTAAGTACACAGAACAGACGAACACACTAATCGAATGAGCTTAAAAAAACCTACAGTAGAACAGAATGAAAACAGGAACACGCGAGCTGAATATACACGGAGCACTAATCGCAAACACAGAGAAAACGAGAGCACGATCAAACCTCAGCACCTAAAAAAACAGAACAAAATCACCAGCAACCCCCAAGACAAAAGACAGGCATTATAAACGCTAAAACAAACTGAAAACACCTGAGACACAGTAACAAGGGGCGTGGTTACAAATACACAGGAGGGACTAGGAAACACATGGCTGACAAAAACAAACACAGACGGGGAATCACAGGAGGAGGAGGGGCCAGGCGTGACAGAACCCCCCCCCAAAGGCGCACCGCACCTGAGTGCGCCCAAAACAAACACCCAAAACCCCCACAAAAACAAAAGGCAGCCAGTGAGAGCCAAAACCAAAAAAAAAAAAAGACAACACTAGAAAACACCAGCAACGAACGAGGTCGAGGGAAACACAGGAGGACGAGGAAGGCGGAGCCCCAACACGGCCCAGGCCACCGGCAGGGGAACTGGTACCCACACAGGGACACAGATGGGCACTGTAACAGAAACAGACACGGAACAGAAACCACAATACGAGCAAACACAACACCAGGTACACAAGAGGGCAAAAACAACGAATGAGGGGAACCAAACGCGGACCGGGACCGGGGGCGCAGCAAGGCGACTCACGCTGGCTCAGATCCACCGGAGACCCCGCAAAATCGCCCAGGTGCGGCAAGTTCGTGGCCGCCAGGAGCGTCGCATCCTCGGGGTCGCAGGAAACATAGAAGACCCCCTCTGGGGCTCAGGAGACGCAGAGGACTCCCTCAGGGTCCCAGGAGACGTGAAAGCCCCCCTTGGTCTCGAAGAAGACCCCCTCTGGGGCTCAGGCGACGCAGAGGACCCCCTCTGGGTCGCAGGAAACTTGGAAGACCCCCTCTGGGTCGCAGGAGACGAAGACGACCCCCTCTGGGTCGCAGGAAACGAAGAGACGACCCCCTCTGGGTCGCAGGAAACTTGGAAGACCCCCTCTGGGTCGCAGGAAACTTGGAAGACCCCCTCGGAGTCGCAGGAGACTTGGAAGACCCCTTTGGGTCGCAGGAGACGAAGACCCCCCTCTGGGTCGCTGGAGACGAAGATGACCCCTCTGGGTCGCAGGAAACTTGGAAGACCCCCCTCTGGGTCGCAGGAGACGTCGAAGAACCGCCCTGAGTCTCGGGAGACGTAAGAGCCCCCTTCAGGATCGTGGAAGACGCTGAAGCCTCCGTCTGGGTTGCAGCGGACGCTGAATGCGGCGGACGCGGAAGACACAGTCTGGGTTGCGACGGACGCGGAGGACCCACTCTGGGTTGCGGCCGACGCGGAGGACCCACTCTGGGTTGCGGCCGACGCGGAGGACCCACTCTGGGTTGCGGCCGACGCGGAGGACCCACTCTGGGTTGCGGCCGACGCGGAGGACCCATTCTGGGTTGCTGCCGGTCTCTCCTGGGTATCCGATAAGCTGGCTGGCCTCACCTGGGCCGCCAGTACGCTAGCTGGCCCCCCTTGGGCCACCGGTACGCTAGCTGGCCTCTCCTGGGCCTCCGGTACGCTAGCTGGCCACTCCCGGGCCTCCGGCACGCTAGCTGGCCTCTCCTGGGCCTCCGGCACGCTAGCTGGCCTCTCCTGGGCCTCCGGTACGCTAGCTGGCCTCTCCTGGGCCTCCGGTACGCTAGCTGGCCCCTCCTGGGCCTCCAGAACGCTAGCTGGCCCCTCCTGGGCCTCCTGAACGCTAGCATTGCCCCCCCCCCCAAAAAATTTTTAGGGGGTTTCCCCTTCCGGTCCGGGGGGCCCCGTTGTGCTGGCTTCTCCTGGGCCTCCCGCTAGCTGGGTGGCGCCATAGCCCCACAGGCCACCTGGAAAATGGGTCCCCTTCGTCGGGGAGCCCGTTGTGCCCTTCTCCAGGGTCGTTGGGGGGCGCCATGGAGCCCCTGGAAGATGGGTGTCGTGGTGACCTCGGGGGGGGAGACCTCTGGGGAGCTGCGGTAGCGTGGTTCGATACCGAGACGGTGTTTTGGTCTCCGGAGCCTGGTCGAACCTGGAAGAACACACAGACACACCTGCCTCTCGGTTGCTCTCTTTGCGCCGTCTCCGCCTCGTCCGAGGCACCGGGGAGCTCGCAATGGCTTTTGAGAGCCAACCGAGAGCCGAGCCGAAGCTCGTCTGCATATTCATTCCGGCGCTTACTTGGGAGCTCGTCGACGAAAAACAGTCGGAATACATAGTGACTGTACCTCATCCGAGATCGACGAAGTCTCCCTTGTTCCCGCAGCGCCGGGGGTGTTCTTTTCTCTGGCTCGCTTCGCTCTGACACAGGAGACGGAAACTGCGTGAAAGCAGCGAAGATCTCGTCACAGCGACCAAACTCACCAGAGTCTCGCTCCCTCGCTGTGTCCATGTTTGGCTGGTGATTCTGTAACGCCCGAACGGCGTGGAGTTAGGGAGCGGACACAGACGTTGAGGAGAGCGAGATTTATTGAAGGGCATTCCATAATCGTAGTCAAAGAAACAGGCTTGGGTCAAATCCGAAAGGCTGTCAGGTTTGTACAGAGAACGACGACGCATAGTGAGACAGCAGAAAAGTAAACGAAAGAACTAAGGCTGAAATAAATCACGAGAGAGACACGAACACTAATGAATATATACACGAAACAGCGAAACACTAAACAGAGTAGACACAAAGCACTAAGTACACAGAACAGACGAACACACTAATCGAATGAAACGAAAACCTACAGTAGAACAGAATGAAAACAGGAACACGCGAGCTGAATATACACGGAGCACTAATCGCAAACACAGAGAAAACGAGAGCACGTATCAAACCTCAGCACACGAAAAAACAGAACAAAATCACCAGCAACCCCCAAGACAAAAAAGACAGGCATTGTAAACGCTAAAACAAACTGAAAACACCTGAGACACAGTAACAAGGGGCGTGGTTACAAATACACAGGAGGGACTAGGAAACACATGGCTGACAAAAACAAACACAGACGGGGAATCACAGGAGGAGGAGGGGCCAGGCGTGACAAATTTACTACATATATTAATAAATACATTCTGTTGGTGGACAGTAAACAGTTAAACTGGTAAAATGAACAGATTCCAAATGAAAATTGTATGGCGACTGGATGCATGTCCTCGGACAAATCTCAACTGTGACTCGTGCCAAAGAACACGTTTGGCACAGGTGTTTTCTGACGCAGGTCGTCTATTGTAGTTTCCACCAGATTTATCTTCTTCTGTCTCCTCTTGTCCGGTTAGAGCTGGCCGGGGTCAGACTGGTGGGAGGTGCTGGTCGCTGCTCCGGCAGGCCAGAGACCCATGATGGAGAAAAATGGAGGAGTCTTAACAGTAACACCTTCGACTACAGAGCCGGCGCGGTGGTGTGCAGGGAGCTGGGCTGTGGGAACACCGTCAGCCTCAGTGTTAGAGGTGACTTTAGACACCAGGGCGAGATTCAGGTCACGTGTGATGGCCAAGAGTCCACGATCTCACAGTGCAAACGAGAAGCCGTTCCTAGTCACCGGAACATCAGCACGCTTCTCATCTGCTCGGGTGAGGGTTAAAATGATCAGACCAGGATTTAAAAAGGATTTTAAAATTAAATATCTTTGTAACCCTTCACATTTTCTCTGTATGTGTCCTCTCAGAATCTGTGAGACTGGTGGACGGAGGTGGATTCTGCTCTGGGAGACTGGAGGTGAAGTCTGAAGACTCCTGGACCACAGTGTGTGAGGCTGACTTTGACTGGCAGGACGCAGAGGTGGTCTGCAGGGAGCTGGGCTGTGGTTCTCCGGTCACTCTACAGGGGGCGCTCTCTGGATTTGGAGAAGAGAAACAACCCGTTGGAACCAAAGAGTTCCAGTGTATCGGCACAGAGAAGCATCTCCTTACCTGCAGCACCTCAGCCAGAGAGGAGCACACCTGCACACGCGGCAGCGCCGTTGGACTCACCTGCTCAGGTAGGAAAAACACAAACTGATGTGAGAGAATATATATATTTCTAGGGTTTTGTTTCTGTCTTCGCAGCTAACGCAGTTGTGCGGTCGCCTTCCTCGTCTTCCCAGGAGCTGCTGATGTGAGACTGGTGGGTGGGAACAGTCCCTGCGAGGGGGCAGTGGAGATGTTCCACAGTGGGACGTGGAAGAAGGTGGAATCATCTAAATGGACCATGAGCTCCAGCGCTGTGGTCTGTGGGCAGCTGGACTGCGGCTCTGCTGTTGCGGCCCCTTGGTGGATGCCTGGCCAGGCAGAGTGGGGCTTTGCGGCCGCCTGTGAGGGCACGGAAGCAGCGCTGAGGGAATGTTCTCTCTCTGTGCTTCCTGTCATGGCCCATGCTGGAGTGATCTGCTCAGGTAACTTGAGAGATCGACACTAAAGCGTTTATGGGTCCTCCTAAAGTTTAAACTTTAAACTGAAGTCTATCGTAGATTTCTTCCTTTCTTCTTCCTTTATTCTCATTCCCAGATCTCCTGGTCCAGCCCACCATCTCCTTCTCTGCTCCCATAAGACCATCCAGGGGCCTCCAGGGGCCTGAGGTGTTCATGGGCCACAGCTTCACCATCACCTGCTCCACTCAGCCCCAGTACCCAGGAGGCTCCTTCCACCTCACACTGCCCTGGAACAACATTAGCCACGCCCACCCGGCTGTCAATCACTCAGCCTCCTTCCTGTTTCCTGCTGCAGATGATTATCACCAGGGAAACTACAGATGCGTCTATCAGAACAAAGTGATCTTTGAAAGTGAATTGTTCCTTGTTGAGAATGAAATAGAATCGGGAGAGTTCGTGCAAAAGTTCTCCTCAGAGAGTGAGACACTTTCAGTTACCATCATAGGTAATTTGTTATTATTGTTGTGTGTGTGTGTGTGTTAGAGCCTTTATGGTGTTTTGCTAATGTTATGAAACTTAGAGCTTCATGCACCCAAAATGAAAATATACGATGTGGTTATGATCACATTACCAATTGTGTGTGTGTGTGTGTGTGTTTGTGGGTGTGTGTGTGTGTACACACGCACGTTTGTGTGCATGTGTGTGTGTGTGTGTGTGTGTGTGTGTGTGTGTGTGTGTGTGTGTGTGTGTGTGTGTGTGTGTGTGTGTGTGTGTGTGTGTGTGTGTGTGTGTGTGTGTGTGTGTGTGTGTGTGTGTGTGTGTGTGTGTATGTGTGTGTGTGTGTGTGTGTGTGTGTGTGTGTGTGTGTGTGTGTGTGTGTGTGTGCACCTTTGTGTGTGTGTGTGTTTCAGATTCTCCAGTACCTGCAGTCATCACCAGAATGATGGTTGTGCCGTCTCTCCTTCTGATGATCTGCTTCTTCATCTTCGTCATCTGCAAGAAGAGGAGACGCTTCCTCATGAGACACACACCAGGTGAGGGACTACATTACCCAGAAGGAACAGCCTTTACCTGAACAAGATCAGGTAAATATCCAGCACATGGTATTCAGCCTGTTACCTCATTATCCTGCACAATACTGTGGGAATGAAGATCACAGAGAATGGTTGTTGTTATTATTATTATTATTATTATTATGACTGACAGTGTGGTGCACTATTACCTACAGGCCACCAGAGGGCAGCAGAAGCAGAGTAATGTGATTAACAGGAGCGGCTGCCCTGGTATTAACTGCACATTGAGAGATATAGCGCATCTGCACTGGCGAGGAACACCTAAACAATGTATTAGGAAGAGTCTCCTAAACTGTAGGGTTTAACAAAACGGACGGAAACAAAATCGAACATGAAACTGATGATAATAATCATATTATTATATGTATCTGCTAATACATGAAGACCTTTATAAGATAACAAAGAACCATTTCAAGGTTTTTCATCCCAGCAGAATCTGTTTTCTGTAGTTTGGAATCGTAGCTGTGAGTGAAAGTGAAAGTGAAAGTGAAAGTAAACACTGAACCTCATGATTTCAGCGGCATCACAACAGAGGACTCCAGTTCATCCTGAACAACCTTCGTCGTTGTCGTCGCCGTCGTCATCATCATCATCATCATCACCATTATCATCATCATCACCACCATCATCACCATCATCATCATCATCATCATCATCACTATAATCATCATCACCATCATCATCATCACCATTATCATCATCATCATCATCATCATCACCATCATCATCATCACCATCTTCTTCTTCTTCTTTGTCATCTTGTTCATCTTTTTCATCATTTTCATCATCAACATGATCATCATTATATCTTCTGCTCTGATGATTAACATGAGTTCAGACCTTTTATATTCTTACACTTACAGATTTACATTCAGGGCTGTTCAACTGTATCAAAACAGTATCACAAAACATTTCTATCACAAACTCTCAATGAGATATATGGCAGAAACCTCAACCTCAAATGAGATATGGCAGAAACCTCAACCTCAAATGAGATATGGCAGAAACCTCAAATGTGAAAAACCCTAAAGTTTTTCAAGAACGAATTACTGAAGCCTTCAAAATATAACATTTGAAAAACAATTTTGCATCGTGTCTTTCTTATACTTAAGTGCATGATGTACAACAGTCTTCCTTTATAAATTAAGAATATCTTGTAGCACTTTAAATCATCTCTCTGAATTGAAGTGTGTTTACTAAGCGTAAACTGTAAATGATTTGTTTTAACATTTGTTTTAACTCCCTCACTCCTCACTCACCCTCACTCACCCTCTCTCACTCCCTCTCTCACTCCTCACTCACCCTCTCTCACTCCCTCTCTCACTCCTCACTCACCCTCTCTCACTCCCTCTCTCCTCCTCACTCACCCTCTCTCACTCCCTCTCTCACTCCTCACTCACCCCTCTCACTCCCTCTCACTCCTCTCACCCTCTCTCACTCCCTCTCTCACTCCTCACTCACCCTCTCTCACTCCCTCTCTCACTCCTCACTCACCCTCTCTCACTCCCTCTCTCACTCCTCACTCACCCTCTCTCACTCCCTCTCTCACTCCTCACTCACCCTCCCTCACTCCTCACTCCACACTTCCTCACCAGGAATACATAAACACATTCATACACCAGAGGGGTGATTGGGGTGATATTTAGATGACAGTTGAATAGAGGTGTTAACCTGACTTATCTGATTGGATGAGAGCTGAATTCCCTCCATGTGACATGACCAGATCACCAATCATACATGTTCTACAAACCTCCATGTGGTCACATGACCAGATCACCAATCATACATGTTCTACAAACCTCCATGTGGTCACATGACCAGATCCAGCATAATATACAATAGTATCTCAAGCTCAAATCAACAGACAACCCAGGCATTTGCACTTTACATTACATTAGCACAAAATAGAAATCTGAGGCCTAGTCACTCGGGTTCCCCATGTGCTAATGTTTGAATTCCCATGTGTCTTTCCTGCCACGCCCATGTCATTTGTAACCCCGCCCCCTGATTATCATTCCCACCTGTGTCTGGTTAGTTTCCGTGTTAGTCTGTTTGATTTACGCCTGTTCCTTCACCAGTAACAACTGGTGATTGTACGTTTGGTGATTGTACGTGATTGTACGATTGTACGTTTCTGGATGTGAAGTTAATGTTAATGTTCAAGTTAATGTTGGTATGTTCCAAGTGGTTATTCTGTCTCTGTGTTTATCTGAACTCTGTGTATCCCCTAATTGTTTATATTAGTTTATCTTTCACGTCTGTCATCGTTTCTGTTTGCCTGGTACCCGTGGTGTTGTATTGTTATGGATATATGTGCTGGCTTCTTGTGACCCCAACTCTTGATTTTGGATTAACCCATAATTAACCTCACTCTGCTCACACTAACACACTGTTGCACAGTTCTGTTGTTGTGTAACTTACATATAGACCCACACTAACACACTGTTGCACAGTTCTGTTGTTGTGTAACTTACATATAGACCCACACTAACACACTGTTGCACAGTTCTGTTGTTGTGTAACTTACATATAGACCCACACTAACACACTGTTGCACAGTTCTGTTGTTGTGTAACTTACATATAGACCCACACTAACACACTGTTGCACAGTTCTGTTGTTGTGTAACTTACATATAGACCCACACTAACACACTGTTGCACAGTTCTGTTGTTGTGTAACTTACATATAGACCCACACTAACACACTGTTGCACAGTTCTGTTGTTGTGTAACTTACGTATAGACCCACACTAACACACTGTTGCACAGTTCTGCTGTTGTGTAACTTACGTATAGACCCACACTAACACACTGTTGCACAGTTCTGTTGTTGTGTAACTTACATATAGACCCACACTAACACACTGTTGCACAGTTCTGTTGTTGTGTAACTTGCATATAGACCCACATTTATAAATAAATCAGAAGCTGGTGTACATCTGCAGATAGATGCAGTTTATACAAAATGCAACACGTTAATAAACACACAATATTAAGAAAAGTAAACAAAGCAAGTCATAGAAGTCACATGTGTGTGTGAGTTTGTGTTTATGAGAGGTGCATTTGCATGTTTATTCTGATTTGTCTGTAGATCTCAGAGGTGTGTAGGAGACTTCAGTGTGGTAACAGATCTCCCCATTCACACTCCACTCACACTGATGCTCCTCAACACAGCTCACCTGATAGAGAGACAGAGTGAGAGAGGGAGGGAGAGGGAGGGAGGAGAGAGAGAGGGAGGGAGAGGGGGAGACTTATGAATAAATAGACTAGCATATCATTTTAAGATGAATGACTTATGCATAATGCAAATGCATCTACCTGAAATATATTTTCACTTCTGTTCTTGGAGCCTGAGGAAACAAACCAGATAGAACCACCAGCATCACTGAAGTGTTTTAAAGACCCTAAGAACAGGACCAGGTCAGGTTAAATAGTGAAGCAATGAAGGGGACAGTGACGATCAAGACTAAATAACACTCAACAGGTGGCCATCACACTTCTGTACGTCACTTAATACTAAATTAAGATTTATTAACACTACACTGAACTAATAATGGACACTGATTGACTACCTGTATTTCTCCTGTGACAGAGACAGTAGACACAGGTGGAGGAGAGGAGTGAGGAGAGGAGAACACACACAGGACACACAGTGACCTGCAGCGTCCAGCACACACCACACTGTGGTACAGGAGGGGAGGAGTTCATGCAGACACTGCAGTCTAGTTCAAAAGGGGTGTCTGAAATCAAAATGGAAGTGAAACTACATTATTAAACTCATAGAATGTAACATTGTGGGCATAACTCAAACACAAAACCATTAATTTTGTATGTCACATAATATTAAAATATAAGCAAAACAATGCTTTAGTAATGCTTTAGTAAACAATGCTAAAAACTGTCACGGTGAGACGGCAGGGAGTCCACCAGAGGGCACCCACAAGCACACGGAGCACCAGACACACCCCCTTATTATTTAGGCGCACACCCACACATCGCACTGCACTACTCAGGTCACAATCCCTGAGTATTAACACCTGTGCACGAACCCTCACGTGTATATAAGCCCCGCAGGTCCTGCTGTCCAGTGCTGCACATTGCTGAAGCCTGAAGAGAAGCTGCTGCCCTGACGTCCCTACGCCCTCTGCTTCCTGAGCATCACTGGAGCCTACGGATCTGCTACCTTATATGGACTACTTACCTTTTATTTTTATTTGAAGTTTGCTATTAAGCCTGAGTCTTTACGTTTATTATTATTATGGAGAATAAAGAGCTTAATGCCAAACCCTCGCCTCTGTTCACCACTACCCGTTACAGAATGTGCAGCCGGGTGCAGCGGGAGGCGGTGAGCCCACCGCGATGGAGATCCTTAGCGCCCAAGGCGCCCTACTGGGACATCAGCAGCAAGAAGTGGGTGAGATAAAAATTGCACTTCAAATGCTAACGAGCTGTGTGCAATCCCTCACCCTGCAGGCTAACACCCCTTCGCCAACACGAAGCGAAGGAGTGAAAGTGCCGATAGCTCCTCCTGAACCATATGGAGGAGACCCGGAGAAATACGAAGGCTTCCTGGTCCAGTGCGGGTTGTTTTTCCAATTTCAGGAGCACATGACCGACGCCAAGGTAGCCTATGTAATCTCCAGACTCACGGGAAGAGCTTTAACCTGGGGAGCAGCTCTGCACACAGGAAACTCCCCGTTAACTCAGAACTATGACTCATTTCGTGACGAGTTCAAAGAGGTATTCAACCACCCGCGACAAGGAAGAGCGTGTGGACAGAGCCTGCTGGGGATGCGTCAGGGCACCCGGCCCGCAGCCGAGTATGCGTTGGACTTTCGCACTGTGGCCGCTGGAACCGGGTGGAATGACGCTGCATTGGTCAACGCATTCCTGGCAGGTCTCCAACAGGAATTACGCGGCGGAGATGGCTTGTCGACAAGAGGCCAAAACCTTCAATGAGGTGGTGCGCCTGGCCATTACCCTGGACCGGCTAATCCGGGAAAGAGGAGAGAGCGGCCGGCCATCGCGCCCACGAGCTCCGGCGGAGCGCAACCCCAGACGGACATGGCCTCTGAGGCGACAGTTACCGGCGCCCCAGAAAGTATGTGATGAGTCAGAGCCCATGCAATTGGGGATAGCCAGGCCGGTGGGAGGAGAGCCCGCTTCCTCCGAGAAGGAAAAGACGCGGGTGAGTAGCTCCATGGTCAAACAATTATTGTGTGTAGACGTGACGGTGACTTACCGTTGTGTATCTTTTGGAGTCTCTGCCTTAGTGGACTCGGGAGCAGCCGGGAATGTGATCGGAGCTAATATGGAAAGACGTATGAGGATTCCCCTCCGAAGATTGGAGCGGCCAAGAAAAGTGTATGCGCTGGACGGCAGGCCTGTGGGTGGCTTGTTGCGCCATCACACCCCTCCCCTCACTATCACTATCCAAGGGCACTCCACTAATGTAATGTTTTATGTGTTTCCACGGGTTACACATGATATAATCCTCGGTTTGCCCTGGCTCCGTAGCACTAAGCCTCATATAGATTGGTCCACAGGTCACGTAATAAGCTGGGACACGCCCACTCTGAGCACAGAAGGTCACGCCCACTTACCGGTTTTAGCCACCACCATCAAGAGCCCTACAGTGAAAAACCCCAAGGGGATCCCTCCTCAGTATGCGGACATGGCTGAAGTGTTCAGTCTGGTATGAGCCACGCAGCTCCCTCCGCACCGCCCCGCCCCTGGGACTGCAAAATCGAGCTCAAAGCGGGAAGTATACCCCCGAGACGAGGCGTTTATCCTCTTTCTCAAGAAGAGGAGGTAGCCATGCAGCAATATGTCAGAGAGGCATTAGCGCAAGGCTATATCGCCCCCTCCACTTCGCCAGCCTCAGCCAGCGTCTTCTTTGTTAAGAAGAAGGATGGTGGTCTGAGGCCATGCGTGGACTATCGAGGGCTCAATTCCCTCTTGGTAGGCTTCACTTATCCGCTGCCTCTGGTGCCTGCAGCACTAGAGCAGTTGAGAGAGGAGAAGTACTTTACCAAGCTCGATCTACGCAGCGCCTATAACCTCATCCGCATACGTGAGGGGGATGAGTGGAAAACGGCGTTTAGTACCAGTTCTGGTCACTATGAGTACCGCTGCGTCTTTCCGCACAGCTTGGCGTCGGCGCCGTCGTATTTCCAGGCGTTCATCAATGAGGTTCTCAGAGAGTACCTGGGTAGATGTGCAGTCGCTTACATCGACGATATCCTCATCTACTCCCGCTCTCAGGAACAACATGAGCATGATGTGCGAGCTGTCCTCCGCACGCTCTTGCGCAATCGTTTGTATTGCAAGCTTGAGAAGTGCGAGTTCCACCTACAGGAAATAAATTTCCTGGGCTATACCATCCGGCCCGGCTCGGTACTCATGCAAAACAGCAAGGTGGAGGCGGTAACCGGCTGGACTCGGCCTAACACACGGCGCGAGCTCCAGAGGTTTCTGGGCTTCGCGAATTTCTATAGGCGGTTCATCCGTGCGTTTAGTCTTATCGCGAAGCCTCTGACTGACCTGCTGCGTGGTGGAGCCAAAAGTCTGGTCTGGACCGAAGCAGCCGAAGGGGCTTTTAACCGTTTGAAGCAGGCTTTCGTCACCGCGCCTGTTCTCCATCAGCCCGATCCCGCAGAACCGTTCGTGGTTGAAGTGGATGCCTCCAACGTGGGAGTAGGGGCGGAGCTTTCACAGCGGTTAAAGAAGAGTAGCCCACTTAAACCGATCGCTTTTTTCTCCCGCAAGCTTTCTGACGCTGAGAGGAATTACGGAGTAGGCGATCGTGAGCTGTTGGCGATGAAACTCGCCTTCGAGGAGTGGAGGCACTGGCTGGAGGGAGCCAGACACCCGTTCCTCGTACTCACCGATCACAAGAATCTCGAGTATTTGAAAGGTACCAAGAGGATGAATGCTCGGCAGGCCCGCTGGTCGTTGTTCTTCTCCCCGTGTTAGGTTTCAGGTGACGCACCGGCCAGGAGAGAAGAACACCCGTGCCCGACGCCGCTATCACGTTCGTTTCCAGGCAGCGCGGACTCCACCAGCGAAGAGCCGATACTTCCTCCCAGCTGTTTTGTAGGCGCAGTTGAATGGGAGATAGACCGAGCGATAGAGGCGGCGAACCCTCATCCTCAATGCCCACCGCACCGCAGGTATGTGCCCCTCGCGCAGCGCACCGCACTGATACACTGGGCACATACCTCGCTAGGAACAGGACATCCCGGTTCTACCCGGACCTCCCAGCTCCTGGGGACACGCTACTGGTGGCCGGGGATGCATCGGGACATTTTACATCACGTCGGTTCCTGCGCAGAGTGTACGCGCAGCAAGGTGCCTAGAACGCCGCCCGCTGGTAAGCTGCTACCTCTTCCAATACCCAAACAGCCATGGACGCACATCGCTATAGATTTCGTTACAGATCTGCCGGTCTCTGAGGGAAATAGCGTCATCCTCGTCGTGGTGGACCGGTTTTCAAAGATGGTGCGATTCCTGCCCCTGCCCGGACTGCCAACCGCCTGGGAGACTGCAGATCTGCTGTTCAGGCACGTGTTCCGGCAATTTGGTTTGCCGGAGGACATTGTGTCTGACAGGGGTCCGCAGTTCACATCGAGAGTATGGCGTGAGTTCCTGTCAAAACTGAACGTGACCGTCAGTCTCACGTCGGGCTACCATCCCCAGGCGAACGGGCCAGGCGTTACAAAAACAGCCAGGAAAAGTTAATACATTCTTTTATGTATTGTTTTGATGTAAATATATTGTTTTAATAATTATAGTAAACAAACAAGTAATTGTATGTTTACTCACTACAGAATCATCAGATCAAACTGAGAAATCTTACCGAGGAGGGAAAGTTGTATAGTTCTGTTTCCATAATAATAAACATCCTTAGAGATTATAACCCCATGTTCATCTTTAGTAATGCTCCTCATGTGTAGAGCGCAGTAGTACAGGACCAGGACTGACTCACTAATGTTCTTCACCAGCATGTCATGAGTTTGGCTGGAGGGATTCCACACAATAAAGTATTGATTGTGGGGGTTTTTCATCAGCTCTCTATATGATATAATGACCGGCTGATTGTTCTGGGTGCTGTTTCTAATCCACAGTGGATTAAGTCCTTTCGCCCAAACACAGTCACCCTGGAGAGTGACGTTGTCTCCTCGTCGTCTCCACGTCTTCTCCAGAGATCTTCTTCTGACTGGAGAACAACACACCTACAGAAAACATTTAGCGTAAAACAAGGAAGGTGAGTGTCAACAGAAACAGACACAACTGTGTGTAAAGTAATGAGGTACCACACGATCCAGTAGGTGAGAAGTTCACGTACATGTGAGGGTGATGAGAACGACTCTTGATCTCTCCATCTCAGAGACTGGTGCTGAGTGGCTGATGGCTAGAACATGCTGAACTAGACTGCAGTGTCTGCATGAACTCCTCCTTCCTGAACAACAGTGTGGTGTGTGCTGGACGCTGCAGGTCACTGTGTTTCCTGTGTGTGTTCTCCTCTCCTCCACCTGTGTCTACTGTCTCTGTCACAGGAGAAATACAGGTAGTCAATCAGTGTCCATTATTAGTTCATTGTAGTGTTAATAAATCTTAATTCAGTATTAAGTGTACAGAAGTGTGATGGCCACCTGTTGAGTGTTATTTAGTCTTGATCGTCACTGTCCCCTTCATTGCTTCACTATTTAACCTGACCTGGTCCTGTTCTTAGGGTCTTTAAAACACTTCAGTGATGCTGGTGGTTCTATCTGGTTTGTTTCCTCAGGCTCCAAGAACAGAAGTGAAAATATATTTCAGGTAGATGCATTTGCATTATGCATAAGTCATTCATCTTAAAATGATATGCTAGTCTATCTCTATATGGTAGTCTCTCTCTCTCTCCCTCCCTCCCTCTCCCTCTCTCTCTCTATCAGGTGAGCTGTGTTGAGGAGCATCAGTGTGAGTGGAGTGTGAATGGGGAGATCTGTTACCACACTGAAGTCTCCTACACACCTCTGAGACCTACAGACAAATCAGAATAAACATGCAAAGCTACCCCCCCCCCCACACACACACATACACACATACGTGACATCCATGACTTGCTTTGTTTACTTTTCTTAATATTGTGTATTAACATGTTGCATTTTCTTTATATAAATTGCATCCATCTCATGTACTACTTACATCACCTTCTGATGTATTTATAAATAAATACAAATTATAGATCTTGGTTATATATTGTTCAAGCAGAACTGTGAAACAGAGTGATCAGTGTGGGTGGTGTTAGTGTTGAGGGTGGTGTTAGGAGTGTGGGTGGTGTTAGTGTTGAGGATGGTGTTAAAAGTGTGGGTGGTGCTAGTTGTGTGTCTGGTGTTAGTGGTGAGGGTGGTGTTGGGAGTGTGGGTGGTGTTAGTGAGGGTGGTGTTAGTTGTGTGTCTGGTGTTGGGAGTGTGGGTGGTGCTAGTGGTGACAGTGGTGTTAGTTGTGTGTCTGGTGTTGGGAGTGTATGTGGTATTAGGAGTGTGGGTGGTGTTGGGAGTGTGGGTGGTGTTAGCGGTGGGTGGTGGCTTGCCTGTACGACCCTGAATTCGTAATGCCCTTTAATAAACATCGCTCTCCTCAGCGCTTGTGTCCGCCCTATCACTCCCCGCCGCCTCAGGCGACACATAAGACCAGTCATACCAGGACACAGAGAGACTCTGGTAAGTTCAATCTCTGGGACGAGACTCTTGCTGCTTCCGTGCAGTTAAAGTCTTCGGTGTTTCAGCAAGAACGAACCAGAGACAGGAATTTCCCTGGCGCTGTGGCATCACGGGAGTCTCGTTGCTCACGGTAAAAAGCTAAGTCACTTTCTGATCCAGCTAGTTTCTGCGACTGGATCCCAGATCTACCCGTTTTAGCCAACACTTCAGGGAGGAGCGACCTGTGCTGCAAGACGTGGTTAGTGTCACGGTTAGCTCCTCCCCTACCTGTCAATCATGGGTTTCATTAGCCTTGTATGTTTCGTAGTCCCACCTGGTGATTTGAAACCTTTCCCCCTTGTTGGCGTTTTCAGGTGTATATACAGCCTGTGTTTTGTCTAGCGTTTTACGGATCATTGATGCTGACTGCTGGTATGTTTGAATGTGCTTCTTATCGCCCGTGTACAGTGGTGTTTACGTTTCTGTGAGGATTACGGTTTGTGCTTGTTTTGTGTCGGTTTTGTGAATCTTACGGACCCTGACAGTGGTGAACTAAACATAACTAAAAGCATTAAAGTGTGTGTGCACACTGACAGTGGTGAACTAATCATAACTCCTCTCCTGCATTAAAGTGTGGTTGAACACTGAGAGTGGTGAACTAATCATAACTAAGTGCATTAAAGTGTGTGTGCACACTGACAGTGATGATCTAATCATAACTAAGTGCATTAAATGCACACTGACAGTGGTGAACTAAATCACACTGACAGTGGTGAACTAATCATAACTAAGTGCATTAAAGTGTGTGTGCACACTGACATGCATTAAAGTGTGTGTGCACACTGACAGTGATGAACTAATCATAACTAAGTGCATTAAAGTGTGTGTGCACACTGACAGTGGTGATCTAATCATAACTAAGTGCATTAAAGTGTGTGTGCACACTGACAGTGGTGAACTAATCATAACTAAGTGCATTAAACACACTGACAGTGGTGATATAATCATATCTAAGTGCATTAAACTGTGTGTTCACACTGACAGTGGTGAACTAATCATAACTAAGGGCATTAAAGTGTGTGGTGAACTAATCATAACTAAGTACATTAAAGTGTGTGTGAACACTGACAGTGGTGAACTAATCATAACTAAGTGCATTAAAGTGTGTGTGCACACTGACAGTGGTGAACTAATCATAACTAAGTGCATTAAAGTGTGTGTGAACACTGACAGTGGTGAACTAATCATAACTAAATGCATTAAAGTGTGTGTGAACACTGACAGTGGTGAACTAATCATAACTAAGTGCATTAAAGTGTGTGTGAACACTGACAGTGGTGAACTAATCATAACTAAATGCATTAAAGTGTGTGTGCACACTGACAGTGGTGAACTAATCATAACTAAAGTGCATGACAGTGGTGTGTGTGAACACTGACAGTGGTGAACTAATCATAACTAAGTGCATTAAAGTGTGTGTGCACACTGACAGTGGTGAACTAATCATAACTAACTCATACCTAAGTGCATTAAAGTGTGTGTGCACACTGACAGTGGTGAACTAATCATAACTAAGTGCATTAAAGTGTGTGTGCACACTGACAGTGGTGATCTAATCATAACTAAGTGCATTAAAGTGTGTGTGAACACTGACAGTGGTGAACTAATCATAACTAAGTGCATTAAAGTGTGTGTGAACACTGACAGTGGTGAACTAATCATAACTAAGTGCATTAAAGTGTGTGTGCACACTGACAGTGATGATCTAATCATAACTAAGTGCATTAAAGTGTGTGTGCACACTGACAGTGATGAACTAATCATAACTAAGTGCATTAAAGTGTGTGAACACTGACAGTGGTGAACTAATCATAACTGTGCATTAAAGTGTGTGTGAACACTGACAGTGGTGAACTAATCATAACTAAGTGCATTAAAGTGTGTGTGCACACTGACAGTGGTGAACTAATCATAACTAAGTGCATTAAAGTGTGTGTGCACACTGACAGTGGTGAACTAATCATAACTAAGTGCATTAAAGTGTGTGTGCACACTGACAGTGGTGAACTAATCATAACTAAGTGCATTAAAGTGTGTGTGCACACTGACAGTGGTGAACTAATCATAACTAAGTGCATTAAAGTGTGT